>JAINUG010000338.1:422500-467500 GCA_029706075.1 Aldrovandia affinis
AAATGAACTGTTTGTGAAGTAAAAAAAAAAGCAAACGCTCGCATTTATTCTCAAGTGAAAGTTAAGGGCGAATGTTGATTGAATCGCCACCGTGGCAGTAGTGGATAGCGCGGCGCCCGTACCCACACTGGCACGTCACGTCTCTGTCCTCTCGGGCTTAAGGGCTGTCACATTCCCAGCATGGCCTTAGGGCTCTCCGGATTTCACAACGAAGGGCTGTCTCGAAATATGCGATTATCTGGCACGAGGAAATTAAAGAAGGCAGGGTTTCCCCCTCGGTCCTCATCACACTGACACTTGCACGCGAATGGAAAGCCCTCCAATCCAGTGGAGGACGTCGCTGCCTTCACGAGTATCTCAATATCAAATGGAGACTTCGGCGGGGCGAGAGAAACGAGAGCTTTTTTTTTTTAAAAGCTTGAGAATTATTTTCATCAGCCAAAAGCCAGGCTTCTCCTGGAGACCCAGAAGCGGAACCGCCCTCTGTGTCGGATCCGGCGAGGTACAGTTTCAGAACACTGTGTGCCCGCGAAGTCAGAAAGAAGACAAGAAGAGTTGTGGGAAAACTCCCACCAGTGTTTACAGTGAGCACAAAGCGACCGGCGCCATCCCCCCGCGTACATTACACCCCCGTAGCACTTTCTCAAAAAAAGCTTTACAGAGATGATTAACTGGCAGGAGGAGAGCTGCCATTTTAATTATTCATCGGCATCATAATGGCATAATTAAAAAGGGGGTATGAATGATTTCGATTTTGACCGCGTTCTGTTCCTCTAAAACATTCATTGTTTTCCTGTGCATAATTTAAGATGCCCATCTAGAGTTCTGGTATGATGGAAAGAGGGATTAAAAAGAGCAAAACTATTAAAACTGTGACATTCTAAAAAATATACGTGTATACAGTAAATAAAGAAACCCTTCAAGAACACCCCAAACATAATGAATCAAAGAGGTTCCGTAACATAGCGTCACTTAGCCCTGACAGGAGTCAGGTGACTGTGGGGAGCCAATGGGAAAGGAGAGCTTAATTAATGTAGACTCAGCTAGCCCTGACAGAAATCAGGTGACTGCAGGGAGCCAATGGGAAAGGAGAGTTTCTGTAATGTAGCGTCAGTTAGCCCTGACAGAAGTCAGGTGACTGCAGGGAGCCAATGGGAAAGGAGAGCTTAATTAATGTAGACTCAGTGTGTCAGACACAAAGTACCTTTATAACTATGACACGATACGATAACTGCTCCTTTATAAAGTACTTTATAACTGTGCCAAGATAAAAACATTTTTGAAAATACCTTTCTGGCATTGAAGCCTATTCTCAAGAGTTTTTTAATGAATATGTCATCTGATACCTCACTCACTTTATAGGACGGAAACAGAGACACTGGCAGTGTAGTGTACTGGTTAGGGAGCTGGGCTTGTAACTTAGAGGTTGCAGGTTCAATTCCCAGGTGGGGCGCTGCTGTTGTACCCTTGAGCAAGGTACTTAACCTGAATTGCTTCAGTAAAATATCCAGCTGTATAAATAGATTGTAGGTGAAGAAATGTGTAACTGTGTAAGTCGCTCTGGATAAGAGCATCTGTTAAATGCCTAAAAGGTCAAATGTAGACACAAAATCCATGAGCTGAAATTAACCGCAGTGAGTCTTGACTACCAGGAAAGGTTAATGCTCATGCAGCTAGGCACTCAAATACTGTATATCCCCTTGATCAGAATTGACTTATTTGGAATATGGAGAAACCTAATTTCACCCATGTTGCATTTCATTCAACACTGTTTAATGAAGGAGTGGTGGACATCCACACTCTTAAATCAAAGCCAGCGGTCTGAAGGTTCGAGTCACATTTCCACGTTTCCACAGAGATGAATAATTTGCTACAGTGCCTTTCAAAGGGAAGCAGATTTACTTACAGTATCCGTTATTATCTCCTTGCAGTGGGCTTTTCTGAAACAGCAGAAGAAAGGAGGAAAGTAATGAGTTTGTAATGAAGAATGAGGGGCACAGGAGGATTCTGTTTTTAGCAGAGTGGAGGGGAGATGGATTTCCTTGATAAATACAAATGATTGAATTTTCTACTTCCTGGTTTGCCACTCCTGGAAAACACTGAGTGTCCTTAGCGAGATCTGACTTCTCATCTCATCTCATTGTCTAAGCCGCTTATTCCTGGTCAGGGTCGCGGGGGGGCTGGAGCCTATCCTAGCATGCATAGGGGCGAGAGGCAGGAATAAACCCTGGACAGGTCGCCAATCCATCGCAGGGCACACTCACACACTCATACCTACGGGCAATTTAGACTCTCCAATTAGCCTAACGTGCATGTCTTTGGACTGTGGGAGGAAACCGGAGTACCCGGAGGAAACCCACGCGGACACGGGGAGAACATGCAAACTCCGCACAGAAAGGCCCCCGGCCGGGATTCGAACCCGGGACCTTCTTGCTGTGAGGCGACAGTGCTATCCACTGCACCACCGTGCCGCCCCGAGATCTGACTTACGAATCAGAAATCAGCGTCGTTAATGCCGGGAACGTGCCGGGACACATCGGAGGCAGACGTGAAGACGTGCGACGCGCCGCACCATCGAGGTCAGAGGAAGACGATGAGGAGGAGTGACGGGAAAGTTTGAGAACCTCCTTGAGGGCTTGTTTTCGAGATCAATGCGGATGCCCCCCTGCCCCAGGGGACACGGGGAGCTGGCTGCCAAACAGTAATTATGAAATCCCTTTTACCCGCTTGTCACAACAGATTAAAATGGAACACATCTGCAGCGACAGCATCTCTGCTCTCGGTGAGTGCGGGCGGCGCTCAGGGAGCAGATTGTGTTGTGTGGAGCCCACACGCGCCCTGATGCCCCAGACACACACAGCGAGCGAGCGAGCGAGTGAGTCACAGGGAACTTAATAAACCCTACATCTCAAGCGCAAGAGACTAAATATTCAACCCGCCGTGTTTTTATATCAATTTCTTTCTTCAGATTTCTTTTTACCCAGTTTTTTTCCCCCCAATTTGGAACGGCCCCAATCGTATTTTCTCAAGCTGTGCTCCCCACAAATTCTGGGGTCACATGTCTTGGCAGACTGTGTCCCGTCCGACTGGCAATTAAGCATCTTAGAGTATGATTGGGCGTTCCACGTTGGGGGAGAGAAATGGGGAAAAGGTATTAAAGAAAATAAATGAAATGAACTGCAGACAGAAACGTGAGTGGCGTGCGGGCGATGTCATCCGTTCAGGAAGCGGTTCTTGCAGCATCGATTCTGTAAAGCAGGGAGGAAGTTTGTGGGAGGAAGCTCTCCCCGTGAGCCGGTGGGAAACGCACGCTGTGAAAGCGCGCAGGATGACAGGAAGCGATGAAGTGGCTTTTTCAGCGCCGGCTGACAGCTGCGAAGGGGCCGGGCTTTTCGCCGGCGAACGCACATGTCAATGGGAGAACCGCAGGCCCGGTGGGCCCGCTTCCCGGCCACCGCCTCTGAACCCGAGTGCACCCGTCAACGGAAACATTCAGCCCGGTTTCTCAGAGTCATTAAGGGCTTGCCAAAGGCACTCAGGCAGCTGATTACACAAAAGAACGGGATGGGGGGGAGGGGGGAGGAGGGGCAGGGGGGACAACAACGACACATGAGTCATGATGTCAAGTGTTTTTACTGCAGTTAAACACACACACACACACACCCGGGCGGGATCAAGATAAATTCGCACTATTTGAAAGACGAAAAGGCACAAGGCGGTAGTGAGGTGTTTGCTCGCTTTGTTGTGGCTCTAGCGGGGGGGCAACGAGGCCAGCGCAGCCGAGCGTTACAGAGGCAGTGAGAGGGGCGCGTTGTGGCCCCACTCTGGAGCGCTTCAGTGGGGACGAGGGGCTGTTGAGATGGACCTGATTTGTTGACTGGGGCTAAAACCAAAATTCTACACAGGAGGGTCAAGAGATTTCTGAAGACTTTCTAGATTTGTCCAGTATGTTGTTTTCACAGTGGTGGAAAGTGCTGTCTCGGGCACCACTCCAGAAATCAAACTTCAACTTAGTTTAGATCTGGTAACTGTGGTATATGGTATACGTCATTTCCATGCTCATCAAATCATTCAGTGATCACTCGTGCCCTGTGGATGGGGCATTGTCATCCTGGAAGAGACCACTCCCATTAGGATAGAAATGCTCCACCACAGGATGAAGGTGATCACTCAGAATGGTTTTGTATTTATTGGTGTTTACCTTGTCCTCTAAGGGGTTGAGTGGACCTAAACCATGGCAGGAAAATGCACCCCACACCATAACAGAGCCCCCAGAACCCTTCATTTACTCAAGTGTTTCCTTGATTTTGGCAGTTACCTGTACAGTCACGCTGCAGTGGAAAAGGCACCGCAGAGTCACACAGTCTGGGCTGCGGTGCCCTGCTGTGAAACAGACGTGATGCTGTTCCTCCGTACGGAGACGGCACCGTGACAGCAGCACAAAGCTCAGCATCCTCTACCTGTCAGACTGAATGGCGGATAATAGGCCTTATCGAGGGCCTGCCGGGCCCACGGAGAAGTCCACACGAATCGAAGACGCCTCAAAAGGCAAACGCTGCAGACGATAAGACGGGCGTATGTGTCTTCGGACCGAGAATGATAAAGGAAGAAAGTTGGATGGCTTCAAGGTAAATCCGTTTTGGTTTTTTTTGCTGTATCATTGGGGGGGAAAATCGCCCTCTTATTTATAGCTGGCGGTTTATAAGTCTTCAAATGATCTGCCCACTTTCTCACGACACACCATTATGGAATATAATATCAAAGTGTCAGACACAAATTCAACTCACCCCTCAAAGATGAGTCACTCTAGTCACAGAGCTCTAGCCGTTCTGTTCTGGCCTCTGGCGTGGAGAGGTGAGGCAGGCGTGTCATTCCTCACCGAGGGCCAACAGTTTAAAGGTCAAACATCCTGCTGCAGAGGTGGGATAAAAGGTGGATAGACTGCGATGACACACCAGGTGCGCGGGGCTCGGTTTGAGGAAAACTACGACCCGAACGCCAGGCGTGAGCGGTCCCCTCACTGTCATTATCGCTAATGTCGTCGTTGTTCTTGTCGTCGTCGTCGTGCTCTTTTTCAGTGCGTCAGTGCACAGTCAGTGTAAAGACCTTGTTTGTTTTTGAGTGAGAGGTATAGAATAAAGGACAGACTTAATCTTATAAAGGGATTCGATAAACTAGTTAAATTCCCTTTCAGGAAATCTCTTTGATCTGCCGCCGTTGTGACTTCAGGATCCGCTGCACAGCCTGGCATTCTAAATGAGCGTTGCAGATGCCTGTTTTTCATGCTCTTTTTTGTGCATGCGACATTACTCCGGTGTGGAGGATGGAGAGAGAATGAATCTGCTGTGTGAACCATTCTACTCCCATTTATCTTCATCCATTCATTTCCTCATATGTCCACTGTCATCCTTTCATCACAGACTCCTTCATCCTTTAATGTCCTAATACGCTCACTCAGCCTTTAATGTCCTAATACATCGACTGTCATCCTTTTATTTCCTCTTACACCCACTGTCATCCTTTCATCAGACACTCAAACTTTCATTTACTAATACATTCACATTCATGCTTTCACTTCCTCACTTTCACTCATCCATCTCTGTCTGTGCTGCTGTTTTTCCAGCCTATCAGGTTGGTGTGAGCTGTTTCTCTAGCCTATCAGGTTGGTGTGAGCTGTTTCTCTAGCCTATCAGGTCAGTGTGAGCTGTTTCTCTAGCCTATCAGGTCAGTGTGAGCTGTTTCTCTAGCCTATCAGGCCGGAGAGCTGTCACTATTAGGACAATAAATCTCATGACATCAGCTCCCTAAGGCCCTTCTTTGCATGATTGATTCAGACGTTCACTTACCCGATCATTTATCATGCAATGCCATTTAGCATTTATTTTTCATTTTTAATAACCCCTTATTTTTTTCCCCTTGAAGATATTTTCCATCAACTGTTTTTTTGAGGCAAAATCTTGATGATTTTTGATTTAAGCTTTTGATTTATTCAGTTAAGTATAAGTATAAATTTAGTACAAAACTTTTTTTTACATTTTGTTTGATCTAATTCGCAAAAATTGTGTTTGATCTCATAATTGGTAAGGATGTGCTAAACAATAACAAAAATAATAATAGATTTTCACATTTTTGTTACCAAGGCATTCTTCTCTCTCCCTCTCTCTCTCTCTCTCTCTCTGTCTGTCTGCTCGTCTCTCTCTCCCTCTGTATGTGCATATGTGTGTATAAATATGTATTAATATATGTATATGTACTGTATATATATAGCTCTTCCCATTTGCATGTGTACGCAGTGGATCTGTTGAACTCTGACGAGTCAGAACACACTCCTGTTGCAGCGCTGCTGCTGGATTTATGTTCAGCTGTCAGACAGAGCTGGTGAAAAACAGCAAAAGGCCAAGCTTCACATTTCACTCGTCATATTCATGATAACTGATGCCTTTTCCCCCGCCTGCCTGATATCTCCCCATCATCTAACTCCATCTCTGTCTTTCTCGCTCTTTCTCTCCCTCTGTCTCTTTCTGCCCCCTCTCTCTCTCTCTCTCTCTCTCTCTCTCTCCCTCCTCTCTCTCACTCTCTCTGTCTCCCCCTCTCTCCCCCTCTCTCTGGCTTGTTTATATGTGTCTCATTGGTTTGCTGAAGAACATATTTGCAGTGCCCCCTTATCCTAAGACCAGATAAAGGTCAAATAAACAGAATGCAGACCTTTTTTCTGAAGCTGGGCCTGGGAGTGTGGAGGATGCTGTCCATGGTCCTGAAGGATGCTGTCCATGGTCCTGAAGGACGCTGTCCATGGTCCTGAAGGATGCTGTCCATGGTCCTGAAGGATGCTGTCAATGGTCCTGAAGGACGCTGTCCATGGTGCTGAAGGACTCCTGAGCCATTCTGAGGGGTGGAAACAGACAGCGCTCTGATTGGTGTGTGTGTATGTGTGTGTGTGTGTGTGTGTTTGTGTGTGAGTGTGTGCATCCTCCCCGACTCAACCTCCTACTACACTTATGATTGGAATGTATAAATGGATATAAACTAAATACAAAGACAATGATTGAAAGAAAGACAGAACCAGATCCACTGCCTGCCCCTTTTCCGTTAGGGACGTGGCTTCAAGCAACATCTGTCCTTAACTTCGACCTTCAAAAAAAAGCCTTTTACTTTCTTACTTTTCTTCCTTCACAAACACAATTTTGCATGTTCATTTTTCTAATCGCTGAACTGGAAAATCCGCTTTTAGGACAAAAAAGCCGAAGTTTAGGACAAATGTTGGTTGAAAGAAGATCAGGAAGTTGTAGCATATTTTCTCATTCTAAATTTTATTTCCTCACAAAACACAAACACAACGAGGCACCCAGCAGCCCCAGACTGAGAAACAGGCTTTTTATTACATTTTTAACATGCCTTACAATGACTGTGCTAATGGCCAATCTTTTTTTTATTATTTCAAAATCTATTAAATCTGATTTAATAAGAAACATTTAAATGAAACGACTTGCAAAATACCTCTCTGTTGTGATGAAGTCCAACAGGCTAAAACATGCACGCCGTTGTTTTAGAGATGAAACACTTAAAATAGCAAGCAGGCTCTTTTCTTCTTCTTCTACTTTAGTTTCTTCAACCCACCCATGCCCTCCATTATGTAAATGTAACAAACAGGGAGGACTGCAAGATTGATGGAACCAAGTTTGTATTATCATTTTTACAGTCCCGCTCGTGGGCCAGTGATTGGCTGTCCGCCCCCAGGGGGAGGGGGGAGGGAGGCTGGCGTGAGCTCGCCACATGCACAGAAAGCTTCCCCGCGTGTATCGGACTCACAGTCGACGGCTTGGCGCGTTTCGTCTCTAAAGAGGCAGTTCAGCGTAGGGGCTAGTGGTCCCATAGTTGCAGATGGTGGGCTCATGGGGGGGGGTAATAGAAATAATGGAGGATATAATTGGCCACCAAACTGGGAGAAAAACGGGGGGAAAAATACCTATATATTTATTGGTGTTAACTGAACGAAGAGGGGAGGGGGTTGGTGAATTCAATTACCTGGCCCCCACAGAGGTCGTTTAGCTGTAATTACATGTTGCACTCTGAAGGTCATTTGACTGAATGCCAGGCGGGCAGGGGGCCCAGTGTCACATCTTCCCCATGCGGGGGTGACCGGGGCCCGTCTGACAGCCGATCGCTCCTCGAAGGAGGCGCGGTTAGAGCGCGTCGGAGACGTTAGCGCGCGGCTGGCGGTGCGCACCATCTGTCGTCTGATCTCCGCCACGCTACGAGTCACGGTCACAGTCACGGGCCGGGCGCGCTGGGCTGAGGCGGACACGTTCTGGAGTCGTTCTGTGTCTGGTCCCGTTCTGGTCCCGGGACTCTTGTTAAGGTCAATGGGAGTCACGAGCAACATCGAATGGATCTCTCAGGAAGTCAACGATCCCAAGCAGACCTCAAAATCAACCGTGGAATGGCTAACCGACCGCAAAGTTATTGCTTTGCAGTCTGGAAACTGACCACCTCAGTGGACAGGAGCAGCCTTGCTTACAGACATGCGCACCTGGGACCGATTGGTAATCACCCCAGGTGTTGCTCATTACCTCCTTCTCTGCAGACAACAGAAGCCGCTGGATCAGCAACCGGGAACTTTTAATTATAATTTTTTTTCTAATGTAAATATTTCATTGGAAAAATATTTTTCTGATGAACAATTAATGTACAGTGTGAACCTGGCTCTGAATTGGAAATGTCTCAAAGCCCTGTTCTGTGTAAAAGCAGTAATGGATCCTGTGAGTATTTAACAGCAGAAACGGCTCTAAAGCTCTCCTCGCCTTGCTGGATGTCTGAGGCAAATCGATAACTTTTACGAAGCCCCTGAGCAGCGAACGTTTCCTGGTACAGCTGGGCGTGTAACGGCCTTCCATTTCAGCGGGCGGTGTTGTGAAAATCTTTAAAACGGATTTGAGTCATTTTCTTGTGGAGGGTGAAGTAATTTTATCAAGGGCTCATTAAGCGGTCCCAAGATTTTAGTGAAATTAAAGCAGTTCCAGTTTCACGCCAGGGTTCTCATATTTTGATTATTGTGTGTTTTAGATGTATTTTAATCGTTGCCAACGTTGTGGGCAAAAGCTAGTTAATTCTGAGGAATGCCGTAACGGGCCTGATGTGGTAATCTGCGGTATCGGGAGTTTTCTGATTTAACGCCTCTGTCGCCGTAACCAAATGATCTCAGCAGAGATGGAGACGACTCTGTCGAGCAGTGAAGAGGATTTTATGAAGCATTAGTTCGAGAGCGTTGGCAACACAGTTACCTCCTGTTTAAAAGGACAGGCTACTGCTGACTACTCCCTGAGGAAGAGATGGGGAAAGAAATGTATGACTGTCACAAATGGAACTGTAACCAGTGAGTTCTGCGTGGCTCAGTAGGTAGAGCATGGCACTGACAAAGCTTAGATTGTGGGTTCGATTCCCATTGGGACCACATATACTGAAAAATGTATGCATTCATTACTGTAAGTTGCTTCGGATAAAAGTGTCTGCTAAATTATGTATATGATATTATATATGACTATATTAAGTGGGTTCTGGGCCTGGTTAGTAGGTGGGGTGGGAGACACCCCTCGGAAAAACAAAGTTTCTGATTGAACTGGCATTGGTGAGCCAGAGGGGCGGCGCTCTTCCCTCCGGACCAAGTATAAAGGCAATGCCCCCAGGGCAGTGACAGTGGGACCTGTCGCCTGGTAGAAGCCATCGTTCACTTGAGATCCCGCACTGTGATCGCCAAAGACCCCTTATTGTGAAGGGGGGGGGGTGGGGGTGGTTCACCCGTGGGGTGGGGGGCAATATTCCCAACCTGCCTTTCTCCTCCTGGCCATAATGAATCCTTCCGTCCGTCTATACCTCCATCTCCAGGTCCGTCTCCACCTCGGCCGACGTTTAGAGAATGTTCTAAATCAAAAAAGGCTCATGTGTATCGCTCAGGTGGGCCACACACTTCGGGGGCAGTTCGAGATTTTACATTTACATTTTAGGCATTTAGCAGACGCTCTTATCCAGTTTTACATTTCTTTACATACAATCCATTTATACCACTGGATATTTTACTGGAGCAATTCAGGTTAAGTACCTTTAGCTTAAGGGTACAACAGCAGTGCCCCACCTGGGAATTGAACCTGCAACCTCTGAGTTACAAGCCCAGCTCCCTAACCATTACACTACACTGCCATCCCGAGATGCTTTACCCATCCCCCGCCCGGCCTGTACTATAAAGCATAAACATTTAGAGACCCTGTGATGAAAGGTGCTATATATACACATAATCCATTATTATTATTATTATTATTATTATTATTATTGTTTATAGTTGTTTGAACTCCATCCCTCCCATCCTCCTTGCCTCACCACCATCAGAAGAATATTATATTTTTCTGGGAACTGATGAAATGACGCTGCCTCCCACGTTCATCTTGATGAAGGGTTGTCTTTAACAGAGGGGCATATTTATGTGCAGAAGATGAAAGGATGTTTCAAGAGCTTTATCAGCCTGTGGAAAATAGGCCTGAACAACAAAATGATTGCCATGACGTGACTGGCTGCTCTCAGGCCACCGGGCCGGGTGATGACAGACAGACAGACAGAGTCCCCGCATGAAGAGGCTGGAAATGCGGTGGTGTGAATCACAGGGCTACACGAATCTCCAGCTTTGTCGCTTTTGCTTGGCGGTTTTTTTTTTGCACAGCGTTGGTAAAAAGAATGGGACAGACGTGCCAAGGAAACGGATCTCCGCAGTACAAAAAACCCCAGGAGATTAACTTCAGCGTGAACATCTATGCGATGAACCTGAATTTTGGCACCATGTACTCATAGAGGGGTCCAGAGATCTGTCAGCTCCCCTCTGCGTACGGACCCGCCCGCATCTTTCTCGTTTCTCTCCTTTACATTATGCCATGCGTTCAGGAATTTGCATGCAAAATAGCGGGAGGGGAGAAAAAAACCCAACTGCCTTTCGTCTAACTGTGCATCGTGATGATGTCGACGTTCTGGCGCCTCCCACGATCTTAATTTGCGCCGTGTTAGCGGGAAACCTCGCCGTCGCTCTCCCGCAGGGCTAAGAGTCAACGCAGAATAATTTCAGTGACATTTTCGCCCGGCGCTGTGACATTTTACAGAGAGGCAGATAACCGCCGCGGTCCTGGCTTCTTCTTTTTTCCTTTCCCCGTCGCGAGCGGGGGAAATTTTGATCGGCCCGCATGACATTATTCGCAGTGGAACGTGCGAGGACTGCAGTATGCTTTTTTCCCGTCCCTCGGTTTTATAAATAAGAGCGACTCCAGCGTCGTGATTTTACGATCCCCCTCCAACCTGCTGTGACAAGCTTGAACTTGTTTACTATTTATCTGACTTTAATGCGTCGAAACGGGGGTTGCTAGAAAGAAAACATCAAATATTCATTACAAACTTCTAAAAGCGACAGCATCTGCTCCATCCACTCCCTCTGCCTGAGAGGAATCTTAATTACAGAGAACGGCTGAGCCGGAAAATCAACTCCGGGAGACGAGAGGAGAGTCTACCGACGGAACAGCCAAACGCGCACTCGCGTCTGGGCCGTGGTCCAGAAACCCCACCTCTCGCCACAACGGCACAGAGTCACGGTCGCCGGGGCAAGGGCAGTTTGTCTTACCCGTGCGTTATTACCCTTAAGGGGAAACAGAGCACTGGAAATCTGAGTGTGTGAATCACACATGTTTTTGGGACATTTCTCGTGTGATGAAAATGCATGTCCACGTGGATACCACATATCATCCAAATGTTGTCACCTCTGGTTCACAGGTTTTCACACGGGATTACACATGGTATATATATATATATATATACGTGGGATTTTGGGGACATTTCACATATGTGATTTTTCCTTTTGGGTTCTGGGTCAACTATTGCACCCATGTTGTTTCCCCCTGCTGTGAATGTGAATGCCAATTATTTTATGTTCCTTACAGAGCTGGCATTTGTCCAGAGTCGACCTGAATAAATTTGTACCAGGGATGTGGGTGTGCGTGTGGTTAAAGTAGTTGACTTTTGTTTTTGTGCATCTCAAAATGCAGCAGAGCTTCATCCCGGGGGGGGGGGGTAGCTAAACAAAATGAAAATAATTAAACTGCGGTTCACTGTCAGGAACGGAACAATGCGGTTCACTGATCAGGAGACGGCAGAGAGAAACAGGTGGCAGCCTATTCTGCCAAATATTCATAACCAGCCTGATTCATCAGGAATCAATACATCCATCCATCCATCCATTATCAATGATTCCTGGTCAGGGGCAGAGAGAAACCTATCCCAGCCTGTTCTGGCAAATAGGAATAACCAGCCTGATTCATCAGGGAATCAATACAATTTGTTGAATTTGTATTCTTTTTTATTTGTTTCTGATTTTTGCATGTTTTTATCGCAATTTGGTGGCCAATTATACCCTCTATTTCTTTCAAATCACCCTCTCCTACGAGCCCGCCGCCCGTCACTACGGGACAAGCTAATACTCCGAGGCCGGCATTGATTCGCCTCCTCCGAGACGGAACTTGCCCACCTACTTTCTAGGGATGCCCTTCGGCTCCTCGGCAAACTCATGCCGGCTCTCCCTACCCCCTCCCCCTGGGGCAGACAGCCAATCGCCACCCCCAGTTGGGGCTCACAGCCAGAGCGCAGTCTGGCCAGTCGGGTTTCGAAACGCAGCTGCAGTGGGCAACTTGCATTCCGGGTGAATGCTTAGACCGTTACGCCACCCGAGGCCCCCTATAATTTGTTGATTTGTCTGATTTTTATCACATCCAGTGCCAGTGGAGTTGTCTTCAGTGCCGTTGGCAGAATAACAGCTTTGAGCAGAGCTCAGTGAGAAATGTTAAGTGCACTCTCTCCGTTGGCCGAGAGTCAACATCCCGTGCTGTTTTTTGAGGTGACACTGTGTCCTGCCATGCCATGACTGATCTGGGGTCAGTGAACGAAACCTGTCGCTCAGGGCAGGGCTGACCCCCAGGACAATTATCAGCCAACTACCAGTTCCATTTTGCTCATCAAAGGCAGCAGTAGCAGCTGATAGTGGAGGTGGGTCCTATTCTATGCCAGCAACTGAAACCTGCCCGAGTCCAATTTGTTTAGGACCCCTTTAGCTGTCCGCTGAGGTGCCTGATGCCTCAGGGAATTTAACAAAATGATGAGGCTCCCCCTTCTCCTATTAAAACTAACATAACGTCAGGACAGCCGTATCCCTCCCCATCTTCCGCCACAGGCTGAAAACTCACCTCTTTAGACTGCACCTCGGACCTTAACCCACCATCCCTGTATTTATTTTAAAAATATATATATATGAATCTGTTGCACTCATTGTTCATTTCCTTTGTAATTAGCACTCGCGTTGTTTCTGTGGCGTACTTGACGAATGATGTGCTTAGACATTACAGTGGTTGTTCATCTACTCGAGCTGAATGCACATTTTGTAAGTCTCTTTGTATAAAAACATCTGTAAATGATTGTATTGTGTTGTGTTGTAAGGGGTGCGGCCATTTGAATCATTCATGCCGAGATTAGCAGCCCTGCTACTGAGCAGGTGGTCGTCACGCTGTCATTAGCTAGCGACTGTACGGTGGGTTGGCTGGCTAATTTAAATAAAGCACCCCGCCCAGATCGATCTGGCCTGTCACTGGGAGTCTGTGCAGCAGGGCCCACCAGCAGTCTGTCCGTCTGACGTCCGCCTGACGTCCGCACAATGAATATAAACGAGTAACACGTATATCCGGATCTATGCATTTTTTTATTAGATACAACACAGGGCTTACTTAAAATAAATGACTACGGTGTTGAATAATATCACCTCGTGGTAGCTTATATATTTCAATGCACAAATAAATGTTTAAAAAGGGTGATAAAAAAAGCACTGTGCAGGGAAATAAAAAATAATAATAATAATTCAAATACCAGTTTTGACTTCCCGTTGGCATCGTATTACATTTAACTTCAGATACATTTCCAGGCATGGCGTTGCTAACCAAGCACGCAGCGTTGCCGGGGAACTCGACGGCAGATCCAGCGCTCCGGGGGTTATTTACGGGGCCTGGAGTCTCTCGCAGTGAGCCGAGCGCGTCAAGGTCCCGTCTGGCACATTGGATCAGTCATTCGCGCAGAAAAACACCACGCGGCATTAAGATGACCCGAGGCCCTGCGCACAGCGCGCGATCTCGCTCTGATTCCGACAGTGTCACGCGCACAGCGCACGGTCTCGGTCACGGACAGTGTTACGCGCACAGCTCACGGTCTCGCTCTGACACGGACAGTGTTACGCGCACAGCGCACGGTCTCGCTCCGTCACGGACAGTGTCACGCGCACAGGGAGCGCTTCGTAACGCAGCCCAGCAGGGTCAGGGAATGGGGAGCTAGAGATTGTTAATTGCGAGGTTGGTCACCCGACCTGGGTCAAATTATCATTTCAATATTACTAACCCTTTCAGACACCATTAAAAACCATCAACATCAACATCTCTTTTTTAACCAATGTTCAGAACAAAGTTCTTCTTTCATACGATTGTGCGTTTTGGTTAGTGGTAGTAGTTGTTTCTGATCGGCGTCCCATCCCCAAACACAACCTCAGGAGCCACAACCACACACACCCCTACACCCCTACCCTCAGCGTAGCCAGGAAGGGGGCCTAAACCCCCTTTTAATGTTTTATGACAGTTCCCCCGGTCAAAGAGTTTGCGCAAACCCCCCGTCAACAATTCGTTTGTGTATGTCTTTTCTCATTCACAAAATGAATCCCTGGCTATGCCCCTGCCCCCTACTCTCCCACTCCCCAGTCCCGTATCGACCCCGGAAACCGAAATGAATCGCGGCTGTCTGTTTTGAGGGAATCCTCTGATCCCGTCCGATTGGTATGCCGCGTGCGGGTCTCTGCAGCAGGAGGGTAATCTCGGCGGAGTCGCGCAAATTGATTGCCCGGCCATTCGATTGGACGTGGTGCTGTAATTAGGACGCCGTCGAGAAGAAACTGTGCAGACGAGGCTCTGCTGGCCGTGTTAATTACACACCGTGGGGAAATGCTCACTCTTGGAGGAATGTTATTGAATTTTCTTTTTTTAATTTAATGTCATATTTCTTTTTTTTTTCAGGACCCTGGATGCAGCATTAATTCTGTTTCTTAGTCCTGGGAAACATAAAAGAACAGTGATCGCTGTGTATACAGAAATTAGAATATTAATTTAGTATTCTGTATTAATTTAGTATTCTGTCCGCTCAAACATTGACATTGATTTGGGACTAATGAAAGTGAGTATCACTTTTTTATTTTACAATTCCAGCAAATATTCTATTTTATAGTCTTCTAGATTCTTGATTAATATGTATTCCTTAATCTTTTTTTCATTTCAGTGATCACCAGGTGATTTCAATGATGAAAAATATCGAATTTTTAAAAAATATATTTAAGCGAAGGACAAAGGGCACCTATTCTCAAGGCCCTCCAAGGAGTTGATCTTTTTAATTATTGTTTGTACTTTTTCAGAAGTTCGTCTCGATGTTATGGTGAGCCTAGTCCCTGGTCATAGGCATGCAAGTCTAAAGTCAAGTCTCAAGTAGCCTACTTTTATTTTTTGCAAGTCAAATCTGAAGTCATCAAAATAGTGACTCGAGTCCGCAACTCTTTTGTTGTTATTTTGGTTGGCTTCTCATAAGATCACCGTAGCTGTAACCTGTGTTACAGGCACAGTGTGCAGTGGCGTCTCCAGACTGTTTTGACTGGGGTGGCCCAAGTGGGGCATGGGGGGGGGAATGCAAAAAATGGTTCGGGACCGCTGCCCTAACTGTGTTTTTTTTTCTTCTTCTGAAATTTTGCGCCCCTCGGAATTTTGTGCCCGGTGCGCCCGCAGCATCTGGGGTGGCCAATCAGATTCCAGGGGTGGCACGTGCCACCCTAGGCCACCCCCTAAACACGCCCCTGACAGTGTGCAACTGCTAACAATGATTCCTGTTACAGAGTTACTACACTGATCTCTTGAACTAACTAAGATTTAATTCAATTTAAGTTAATTTAATCTTACCATGTATAAATGCACTTTTTGTAAATCTGCTAAATGCCTAAAATGTAAATGCAGAATGTAATTATGTGACTGTGAGAATGAGTAGCCCGCAGGAGACGCGAACATGAGCAGGCAGAGTTCATTTGAGGCCACGGCTTGTGGCTGAACTGGAGATAACTCAGGAAAGGGCCCTCGGTTAAGATCAAAGACAATAATGAGTTCATTATTCATAAAGGTTGGGGGATTCTCAAATTGTTACAGCAAAGTTTGAATTTTAATATTACAAAAGAAAATTAAATAAACACTCTTGCTAAAGAAGAATGCGCAAGTTTGACCTAAGCAACGCAACTGAACTCTCAAAGTGCTGTAGCAAGCTAGAATTCGTGCCCATTTGGGTTTTCAGACTGAGGTGATTTAGGGTTTTAGTCACCGAAGTTGTCGCACAAAGTTAAAGCTAGAAAACGTAGGAGCGATTCGTCCACCTTCCCCAACATCTGGGTTTCATTCTGCACGTGACAATTGTGTCTCACGTGTCACGTCACACGCCACGCCAGAGTCATTTTGATATCAAAACACTACGGTTCTAATACAAACCGGAGCTGTCTTTCTTCTTCCGTTTTTATAGTTATTATTCGGCCGGTACACGATCACGGAAAAGACCGCAATCAGGACTCTGTGCGAAGCACCGTGGGGATCAACCATTTCTGTCGCTCGTAGACACTTGACACGCCGGGGAGAAGTCAAGAGGCCGTTCTAGGGGGGCGCAAACATAGACAATCAATCACCTCTCGTCTGAATGCCGTTGATTGTAGTCGTAAAGCCAAGTGGCCATTGATTGACGCTGGACAACACAAACCGTGAAATGTCTAATGGTAAATTACTACTTAGAAATAAGGGGGCTGGGGTGCTGCTTTCTGAGAAAAGACCAATTTTGCCCAGCGGTTCCCAAACTCGGTCCTGGGGACTCACTGTGTGTGCTAGCTTCTGTTACAGCTCTTGGCCAATTACGCTTGTTGAAAACATGTATTTAAGTTCTACCATAGTTTTCCCTCAACACTTATTTTGAACACAGTTGAGGTTGGACTCAGAAAAGGGCCATTTGCTCTGTCGTTGAGCGCTTCATTTTCCACTAATGGTTTCGTTTCACTGACCAGCTGCCCACACTTTAGCACTGATTTTTTATGTGAAACAAAAAGGACTGGCTTCCTATTTATTTTATTTTATTTTCTTTGTATATTTGTGTACTGGACTGAGCTGGCTATTGTTTGGGTATGACTGCATAGTGGTGCGCTTTGCCAAGGACTGACTGTTCAATATTTTAACCCTTTTTGGCCCTTTTATGTTTCTGGGGACACACACACATTTTTTATTAGCATTTTGCATATATTTTCCAGAAATAATCATATTCCCCCAACATATTCCCCCAACTTCCTTTACCCATCCCCCCTTGCAGATGATAAAACTCCATACCATCTCCATTCCAACCATGACAGAGTCAATGCAATGCTTAAATTGTGTTTATAAGAGGTTTCTAGATTGAGCCTTCCAGTTTATCCCGATCTCCAGTGTATTAATAATTGATTTGTTTACATCGTTAAGCGAGTAGCAGCTGTGCCTTGCGGTTCTGCTGACTCATTGTCTAGCAGCCATTGTGGCTCTGCTGACTGACTCATTGTCTAGCAGCCATTGAGGCTCTGCTAACTCATTGACTAGCAGCCATTGAGGCTCTGTTAACTCATCGACTAGCAGCCATTGTGGCTCTGTTAACTCATCGACTAGCAGCCATTGTGGCTCTGTTAACTCATTGACTAGCAGCCATTGTGGCTCTGCTGACTCATTGACTAGCAGCCATTGTGGCTCTGCTGATTTGGATAGCAGCCATTGTGGAGCTGCTGAACATCAAGAGCAGCATTTTGGCTCTGCTGATTGGGATATGCTGATTGGGAGCTGGGAACACAAGAGCAGGAAATGTGCTGCTCAGGAAATGTAGCTTGGATGTAGCGAGCTGGAGCTTGAGTCCTCAGAGAAGGGACCATTGCAGAAGCCTCTACTCATCTGACAGCACGGAAAATTGAAAGTGAAAGGGCATTTAGCAAGCAGTCAGCGTCGCGGCTTATGCGCACGCAATCCCTAATGTCCGCCATTAACTTGACCTTTACTCGACGTGACCGCTGTCATTGGTCACGGCATGGTCTGGGCGGACGGTGTGGGCATTTGGCTTACAACACGTCCAAGAGACAGGCTTGGCCACGCGAGGTGACGTCCACTCTGTTTCAAACTCGATGTGCTGGAAATGTCGTCTGCTACAAGAACAAAGGACCCATCAGAAAGTAACTGTATATTCCTCAAGACTCCACTTGACTGGATTATATCCATAATATCATCCATTTATTTTCTACATCTACTATATACACTACCAGCCAAAAGTTTTAGAACACCCCCATTTTCCAGTTTTTACTGAAATATAAGCAGTTCAAGTCCAGTGAATAACCTGAAATGGTACAAAGGTAAGCAGTAAACTGCCAGAGGTGAAAAAAAACGTTTAGGTTACCAAAAACTGAAAAATAATGTAAGTTTCAGAGTACAAAAAAGTAGTGGGTTGACGTGGGTTAACAGTCTTTCTGTGCAAGTCGCCGACTCTGGATCCAGCAAAAGAGCCCCAGACCATCACGCTTCCTCCTCCATGTTTGACAGTTGGTGTCACACACTGAGGAACCATCCTTTCGCCTACTCGACGGCGTACAAAAACCTTTCAAAATTTCAAGATTTCACATTTTGCCATCTTAGCAATGGCTTTCTTACTGCCACTCGACCTGTCAAACCTGCAGCTCGAAGTCTTTTCTTCACAGTTGAAACTGAGACTTCCTTACTTCGACCAGTGTTAAGCTGTGCTTGAAGCTGTTGTCCTGTGAGCCGCCTATCACACAAGCTGTTGACTCTCAGAAACTTGTCTTCTGATTTTGTTGTGGCTTTGGGTCTGCCAGACTTCTTCCTCAGTTTCCTCCAGTTTCCAAGTGCCTTTTGATGGTGTAGGAAACTACTCACTGCCAACAAATGTACATCATTTTTCAGTTTTGGTAACTTAAACTTAAAAAAAAAACCTCTAGCAGTTTACCGCTTACCTTTGTACCATTTCAGGTTATTCACTGGACTTGAACTGCTTAAATTTCAGTAAAAACTGGAAAATGGGGTGTTCTAAAACTTTTGACCAGTAGTGTATATACAGTATATATATATATATGTATATATATATATATATATATATATATATATATATATATATATATATATATATATATATATACAAACTACAGTCATTCAGGAATGAAACTGTGAAAGAATGGTATGACAGTGCTTTGACTAAAATTGTGTCAGATTTCATATGTACTTTCTTCTTTTCAATTAACAGTAAATGTTGTTTTGAAATGTACACACTCAGGGGCTCTTGACTGAGTTGGTAAAAACAGCACTGGAAGTGTGGGAGGAAGATGAGGGGGGGCAGGGGGAACTGTGGGGTTGATGTGTCAATGTTTGAACATCTATAATAAAAAAGAATTTCACAAAAACTGGCACTGGAAAGCTTTGAATGTTATTTCAAAGTTCTAGGTTTGATACTGAGGCCGCCAACAAAGAAGCCAAACAAACAAAAAAGAAAGTCTTCCGTAGTCAGTGAAACAGATGGTCTACTCCGGCAGATTCTTTTGGCAGGAACTTTGAAGAGCACTTCATGTGAACTCTGCTCTTTCTTCCAGAATCCTGTCAGACGCTCAAGATGGCGAGACTAAAAGATTTAATTCAATTCAATTCAATTCAATGTGATTTTATTTGTGGAGCGCTTTTACGGAGCACTGTCACAAAGACGCTTTAGAGAGAAGAGAAAATATAAAAGCACAAAACTACCGGGCTTGGATCCCCAAAAAGCCGGAAATTGAGGCAAAAAAAACTCACCAGTGGGAAAAACATCTCACCAGTGGGAAGAAGTCTCAGGAGGAACCCGACTTAGAGGGGGAGCCCACTCCCTTCAGCCTAGTGGCGGAGAGGCTGAACGTCCTTAGAAGGTGAGAGGAAGGCCTGAGGTGTGAGAAAACATTATGGTGAGGGAGAGGGAGAGGGGTCAGAAGAGCAAAAAAAGCATGTGAAGAGAGATCCACAAGATGTTTTTCCATTATCGCCCAACCACGAGCGCACAGTCCCAGAATGCACTGCGTGACCGGGGCTCAGAAGGTCCCTCGTCAGACACAAAGTGTGCTCCTCTGAACCGGCTCGTGAAACGCACGGCGTGAGCTCACGCCAGCCCCTCAGGACCAAGACGCAGGGTAAGACACTCCCAGGGAGCTGTGCGCAGTCAGAAAAACACTGTTCATCTTCATCACGCAGCGGTCACCTTCACCTTCACCTTCACCTTCAGTTATGAAACAAAGAGACCTATTTTATTTCATTGTATTTGTGGGACACACGAGTCTTCCGCAAACAAGGAGGGTTATTGGAAAACAAAATCAAAACAGACAAATTCACCATATATATGTGAGCATTATATATATATATATACATATACTATATATATATATATTGTATATAGCCACATTGCTTATGGTTTGATACTGTACCTTCACATTAGACAATAAGCAATTTCTTATATATGAAGAGATAAAAGATTTGCATATTGGAGCTTCCATAGATCATGTTTTTGGCTCTGCCTAAAGCAGATGTGTGCTAACTTTGGAGTCATAATTTACAGACTTCCTCACAGAATCAGGAAACGCCACTGAACAAGCTGCTCAAGTGTCTCTCTCTCTCTCTCTCTCTCTTTGCTCTCTCTCTCTTACTCTCCCTCTCTCTATCTCTCTCTTTCTCCCTCTGAGCTCTCTCTACTGAGCCTCTCTCTCTCTCTCTCTCTCTCTCTCTCTCTCTCTCTCTCTCTCTCTCTATCTCTACCTCTCTCTCTTAATCTCCCTCTCTCTTTCTTACTGAGCTCTCTCTCTTTCTCCCCTCTTTCCCTCTTTCTCTCTCTCTCTCTCTCTCTCTCTCTCTCTCTCTCTTTCTTACTGTCCTCTCTCCTCTCTCTCTCTCTCTATCTCTCTCTCTCTCTCTTAATCTCCCTCTCTCTTTCTTACTGAGCTCTCTCTCTTACTCCCCCTCTCTCTCTCTCTCTCTCTATATATATATAAGATGGTGCTGCATGTATTTAATTACAATGAGAAAGGTACTCGGGTCCAGACGGCAAAAAAAAAGCTGTCAAAAAAAAAACACATTCCCATGTATCCTCTTTATGTCACAAATCTAAAGCTTCGTCCGTCCCCCCATTATGTAAAAGTGTACTATATTTACGGATTATGCCTCTTCTGACAGAAGCATTACTGTCTGTTTGACGTGCGAAAGCATGCGCCAACGCCAAACTGGGAACAGCCAATACGCACAATTTGCAGGAGGTGTCGGCCATCAAAGTAATTTGCAATAAAGGCAACCAAATAGCTTACAGGAGAGAGCGAGTTTGAGGAGAAGCTTGCATCATTATTTGGACTCACCACAAGGGTTCATCTCCAGTTAAATCCGTCCTAATGAACAGACTCGGGCCTTTTGAGGCACCGCATTTGTAAGATGTTGGGATAAAGGCCCCTGAATCGTAAACACAGGCGCGCGCATCACAGGGCCGTATGAAGAACGATGTTATTTTTCAAAAGATAGCGCTGAACTGTACAAATTGCTCTGGCTGTAGGATTACCCGCGACAGGCGGGGGAGAGCGTGGGCCTTATTCAGGGCTGTAGCCGTCTCCACCTTCACGGTCTGTGTCCTTTTACCGCTGGAGAAGGATTGGTTATACCTTACACCTCTACAAACTCTTCTCAGACAATTTAGAGCAAATTACGCAGCTTCCAGCGGAGATTCCGGCATGACGGAATTACAGTCTATAAACGCCTTCCAGCTCGCGACGTGTAGAGTTGATGGAAAGTAGCGTGGGGCTGAGGCGTTCTGGCACTTCAAACCACTCCGGTAATCTGTACAAGCCGAGTGGGATGCTTTTAGCTTTTAGAGATTTCACGCGAGCGCCTCGGAGAAAGCCGCTGTCATCGAAAAGCCGCTGTTTTGCTTTCAGCGACTCCACATTTCAGTCCTTTACTATGGCTATTCTGCGCAGGCCACTGGATCGCGAGAGAGAGAGAGAGAGAGAGAGAGAGAGAGAGAGAGAGAGAGAGAGAGAGAGAGAGAGAGAGAGAGAGAGAGAGAGAGAGAGAGAGAGAGAGAGGAGAGAGAGAGAGAGAGAGAGAGAGAGAGAGAGAGAGAGAGAGAGGAGAGAGAGAGAGAGAGAGAGAGAGAGAGAGAGAGAGAGAGAGAGAGGGAGAGAGAGAGAGAGAGAGAGAGAGAGAGAGACAGAGAGAGACAGAGAGAGAGAGAGAGAGAGAGAGAGAGAGAGAGAGAGAGAGAGAGAGAGAGAGACAGAGAGAGAGAGAGAGAGAGAGTGAGAGAGAGAGAGAGAGAGAGAGAGAGAGAGAGAGAGAGAGAGAGAGAGAGAGAGAGGGGAAGAGAGAGAGAGAGAGAGAGAGAGAGAGGAAGAGAGAGAGAGAGAGAGAGAGAGAGAGAGAGAGAGAGAGAGGGAAGAGAGAGAGAGAGAGAGAGAGAGAGAGAGGGAAGAGAGAGAGAGAGAGAGAGAGACAGAGAGAGAGTGAGAGAGAGAGATTTGACTGTGATTTCATGAAGGTATTTTTAAGCTTGCTTTTAACAGATGCAGAACGGTAGGCTCGGCTTGTCTCTTTGCTTTTAAGCACGGCTGAGCGAACACCACAGTTTTCAAAACAATTTCCTCACGGAACATTAGCGCTGCCACCAATAATTGTAGAGTGAACGAATGTAGAAAACAGCAAAAGTAATATGTACATGTTAACTTTGCTTTTAAAGCCTGTGGGGGCAGCTGAAATAACATAATAGCTGAGATAACTCACACTGTTCTTTCAAACATTTATCTGAAGTGCAAGGGGTTTAACCTGTAGGCTGGGTTCAAATCCACCGATGAATGACTGTATTGTAGGCCACACCTCCGCCTTAAATAGAACTGTTATTTCGCTAAATGCATTGTTACAATGTCAAGAAAACAGGCATCAGATGCACTGCATTATGCTTATTTCCAACATCTGCCCCCCCAAAAAAACAAATGTTGGTTGTCATGGTGGTACTGCTTGTAGCTATCATTAAATTGTTAGCATTCCAGGTTGTGCGTCCCGTTAGCGCTAAGCTTTGAGCGTCGCGTTATAGGCCTTGATTTATGCGCCTGTGTTTCCGTCTGCACGCTGACAGCCCTTCGCTTGGAGAAAGCGATCGTGCAAAAAGTCTTGACCTCGCCGTGACTCGACCTCCCCCTGACAGCCTCTCTGACAGCCGAAAAAATGGAAAAAAATAACACAGTGTCATAACAAAGTGTCGTGTTTAAAAAAATGTATTCACAAAACCACGGTTGTCAAAGGCTCTGTCGGGATCTGATACCGGACCGCTGGGCAGAACGATCACTTTTACTTTTGTACCGCGCCGTTTACAAACAAGCTGACACACGGCGCTAGTTTCCAGGCCGTATCTTTAAAAGGAAGAACACACACGACTAAGGTAAGGTACAGGTTTGGATTATAGCGTTTGCCCGTTGGATTATACAGGCGCTGATCAACACAACCCAGGTAGGGCATGGTTTTGGATTCGGTGATCTGAACGAGAGGCTAAAAAGGTGACTTGAGTCTTGAGTTAAAAAAAGTCTTGTTTTAAAAAATAAAAATTAAAAAAAGGTTTCTGGCAGAGTTGTGGTCTCAACTTCACATGACTCACACAATTGTGATGACTTCAGACTTCAAGAAATAAAAGTAGGCTACTTGAAACTTGACTTAGACTATGCATGTCTATGACTTGGGACTAGACTTGGACTTAAGCTAGATGACTCGAGAGACATTTAAAGATTGTGTTAAATATTGGTGTAAGACACGCTACCCTTGAGACTTGAGGGCTTGACACCTGAAATTTGTGACTTGTGACTTGACTTGAGACTTACCCTTCATGACTTGGCACTTACTTGAAACTTGAAGGTTAAGACTTGAGACTTATTTATGACTTGCATGAAAGTGACTTGGTCACAACTCTGGTTTCTGGTTTCCTGCACGACCTGGGGGAAGGTCATTCTAAAGCCTCAACACCACACGAAGGAACCGCTGCTTTGGGAGCCCCACTGCGTCCGGCCGTGGCGTCAGCGGGCAGCGGTTTGACACGCACCATCAAGGTCACCTCTTTTCTCCTTCTGTGTTTCCATCAGCGGTCTCTATTGACTAACGGCGTCGTTAATTACTCACTTTGGCCTGCAGGGGGCGTCCCTGCGTCTCGGGCAGGTACAGTGGTAATGGAATGAGTTGACGTTACATTACCGGGCGACGGAGTCCAACGTGGATCCAACGCTCTCTTTCCCCTCTGACTCATTTGTCCATTCATGACTCTGATCGAGAAATGAGTCAAAAAATAATATATAATATATAATATAATACAATATAATAATAATAAAAAGAAAAATAACTTTCACAGAAGTCATATGGAGGTCTCATAAATACAGAGTCAGTATATGAATTATTCAGCAGCAACGGCATTGGTGTGTGTGTGTGTGTGTGCGTGTGTGTGTGTATGTTCTATATCCAATGCGCAGTGTTTGTGCCTGGGTGATTATGTTTCATTCCCGAAGCTCTCTAATAATAACCAATGCGTTGCTAACAAGAGAGCACACCTCCGCTCTCCAAACACAGCTCCTCTCTACCCCGCAGTTACGGTGTGCTTGCTTTTTCGCAACAACAAAAAAATGTATAACCTCTCTTTTTTTCTCTTCTTCGTAGCGGCGAGGGAGCGCATCTTTTTGTGCGGGAGCTGAGTTCTGATTTCACGGAGGATGCGCATGCGCTGCGCTCGTGCCGGCGCTCACGCGCACGCGGTTGTTTTAGCGCTTCTGTGTCAGACCTGCGGGGGTGGCAGGAGCAAGCTGCTGTTCCCTTCCAATATTACAATTCCTCCCTTACATAAGCGCAGTGCTGTGTATTACATTGTGTACATCATATATAGACATGCAGGTAACTGGCTAAATAAAGGGAACAATGTGTGTGGGGAGATGAATAGTTTTTATACCCGCTGTAGACTGTATGTATAGTGTAATGGTTATGTAATGTAATGGTTAGGGAGCTGGGCTTGTAACTCAGAGCTTGCAGGTTCAATTCCCAGGTGGGGCACTGCTGTTGTACCCTTGAGCAAAGGTTCTTAACCTGAATTGCTTCAGTTAATATCCAGCTGTATAAATGGATTGTATGTAAAGAAATGTAAACTGTCTAAGTCGCTCTGGATAAGAGCGTCTGCTAAATGCCTAAAATGTAAATGTAAATGTCTTTTATGTGGCAGGGATCTAGATATTTTTGTCTTTAACTTTTTTTTACTTAAAAATGTTGCATGTAAATTTAGGGTGAATGCTGAGTTGAACTCAGCTTTCCTAGCCGTGCAAAGTCAAAGCTAAGTCTGTGTTAAGTCAAAGGACAAAAGTTGACTGAATAAAAGGCCTCCCGGGTGGTCTAGGGTGGTTACAACGTTCGACGCTGGCCACTGCGACCAGGGTTCGATTCCACCGGCCGCACCAGAGTCGGCTCTGGCCGCGATTGCCGCGGGGCGGCGATTGGCTGTCCGCCCCAGGGAGGGGGGAGGGAAGCTGACAGGAAGTTTGCTGCGCACAGGAGTGGCTCTGGAGTACCGGAGTCAAGGTCGACAGCCTGGCAAGTGCCTTTGTCACTACCGGTCACAGGGCTACGGCAGCAAATTCACAATACGAGGGGGGGGGATTTGACATGAAAAAGAGAGGGTGTAATTGGCCACTAAATGGGAGAAAATGGGAGAAAATCTGAAACAAATTCTTTAAAAAATACATAAAAAGTTGACCAATTACGGGCCAGAGACCATGTGTACATGTATTTGTATACGTATATGTCGACACCTGTGTGATATTTCAGACCCTGACTGTGTCTGAGGGTACTATAGTTTGCCTGGGGGATACAGAGAGCAGTGGCGAGTGCCATTTCACACCCTGTGTAATACCAAGCAAACCTAACAAAAGCAGCGTGGCCAGTGATGTAGCGTAAGTGGGAATGTAAACGGGCCAGATCTGCAACCAGTGCAGGAACGTATGCTGTCTTTACGATTGTGTGTGTATTTATTGTAACTTTAATTATGCCTCCAACGCCTAACACCCAAATACAATACACACACACACACACCACCATGACACCTAATAACAACAAGGACCACAATGGAAATAAGTCTTAGAACCTTTCTGGGCCATCCTTGACGTGTCTTTTTAAAATGTACATGTACATCGGGATGTAACCATGTATTGTCTTTTTTATTTTTTTTAAGTGAAATGTCAAATAAACTAAACTAAATTAAATTGTGTGTGTAAACACGCCGGATCTGCACCCAGTGCAGGGATGTGTCTGCCGTCTTCGCGGCTGTGTGTAAACATGCCAGATCTGGTCCACAGCTGGAGGTTCAACGTACGACGCTAATTGCTTTCGCTCCTTTTTTTTTTTTTTTTTAATGTTTTTTTTGCCCTTGAATCAAAATGTCAAACAGCGAGAACAAAGTGGCCATGCTGTGTGCACCAGTAATTAGAGTAATTTCTGTCTTTATGGCGGAGTCACAAAGGGAAGCCAGACGCTAAAGGGCACACGTTACCAGCCCGGGACGTACAGGAGGAAACACAAAGTGTGGTCGGGGCATCGTGTCTAAATGTTCGCTGTCGTTAAGTTTAAAGTTGTATCCGCAAACATCAATACAATCGCAATTGAAGTTATGTATTAATAAGGCCTACTTGTTCGTCATTCACTACAGACTTAATAAAATAGTTGCGATATGAAATGTATGCCAACGCTGTCGATAACAGCAAGCGCTTCCATTTTAAGGATCAAATCGTCAGCCCAAATCAGAACACAAAATTGCGAAGGCAACATAAAGCACAGTTCAGCAACATCTGCAATCTGGCGGCCTCACATACAGACATGCACAGCTGAGGATGGACATACAGACATGCACAGCTGAGGATGGACATACAGACATGCACAGCTGAGGATGGACATACAGACATGCACAGCTGAGGATGATTGGCAATCTGCCCCAGCTGTTGCCTATTGCCTCGATCAGGCCTCTTATAAAGGCACAACCTGCCAAGAAGGGAAGAAGCGTTCAGGGACAGGGCTGCAATGCAATCACGGCCCTCCTGTTATATAACGTCTCGGTCCTAAAGCCCGCTGTGCATCACACTCAGATCCCCCGACACCAGCGATGTCACGGGATCTCAGGAACCTCTCCAGAGGTCAACGTGCCACCTCCGACACAGCCACTGCACATGAAACACGACACATGAATGCAGCGGGGCATTAAAGGAAGTGCCAGGCACACTTCTGTACGACAGCGGAGTATGGGGCAGCGGGAGCAGCTAGCTGTCTTGAGTCCTGATAATGGACGGGGGGAAAAAACTTTAAAGGTTACTTTGTGGACTTTTCAAACCCCCCTTCACAACCTTCCCTTGAAAAGGGTTCCTTAAATAGCTGGGTCACTGCAGCCGCGGTGAAAATCGGTGAGCTATATAGATGGTGGGACATGAATAACCGCCGTATGAATATTGCATTAAAGAGCATTCCTGCTCTCTTAGAACTGTGGGGCTGCGCGGCATCAATATAGATGTGTTCTTATACGGCCTGACGGATGAAACGCAGACGTAACTGTGTGCTGTTATGCTAGTCCCTCTGAGCGCTGTAACTCTCTTTAGTTTGAAAGAATATTAGTCCCTTCCAACATCAAATCGCTTCATCTTTCTTCACGTTTTGTTGTTTTTCCCGATTGCGGATTTCGTAAGGACAAACCCTGCTTTCTTGAGATGTGGCTTCCCTTTGAAAGAGGGTCTCTGAATGGGGTGTTGGAACTGATGTATCTGTAGGGGTGTAAGGGTGCCCAAGTTCGGTCCTGGAGATCTATTGTGTGTGCAGGCTTTTGTTCCAGCCCAGTCTTGACACACCTGATTTCAATAGTATTCATTGTCTTGATGAGCAGTTGATCCATGAAATCAGGTGTGTTACTGTTGGGCTGGAACAAAAGCCTGCACACCCGGTAGATCTTTAGGACCGAAACTTGAGTACCTTTGTCTTAATGAAAAGTAACAGTGGCGAGGTTGCTGTGTGGCTTGCCCTGCTAAGCCGTTGGGTTCCAGTGTGTGGACGTGGGTCTGGTTCTGGTGCCGAATCCTGACCGGGCTTGTGCCGACTGACTGGCAGCTAAAAATGTGGGAAATGTATTAATGAATTAATGACCGAATTCATGTAAAATGCATTTTGTTGCATATGTATTTAATGTAACACTCTCAACCAATGGTCAATGACTTAAAATGCATGTATGCTTTATATTGAAAGGTTTGTCAATTCTGTCCAAAATATTACAATCCATCCCTTGAACTTCACAACATCATTAAACAAGCAGTTTTTAAAAAGAGAAGGCAATCCTCTCAATCATTTCAGGGATAGTTGATGCCACCACCCACGTGTGTTTTTATTTTACATAGTTTATTATGTCAACGCCTTGATACATAAAGTAACTTTAGATTTTAAGACGTTAACTTCCTGTTTTGGGAAAAAAAAACGACTTCAAGTGGAAAGTGACAGGATCCAAGATCTTGATGTCATCTCACATTTGAAGTGTGAATGTTGCCACCCAAATTTGCTCCAGGGAACCAATTAGTACCACAGACAAGCCTACGCACCACACGCCTGGCTCACATTAGCGGGTAACAGTGTGCGTACGACACGGCCCACATCAAGCTTGTGCTGCAGACGATCAGGATGTCGAGACTTGTTTTCGAATCTATTTCTGTTGAACTGAATGAACCTTCCTCCCCACCCCCTCCAAATATGATTCAAACCAGACTTCATAACCAACAAAAACAACACAGAAATGACATATTTATGACAGGACTATTTAAGACATTCACGGGCTTATGCTCCTTATTTATTATTTAAAGTCTCTCTTAGTGGTGTCTTTCTCCAGTTAAATAGTGTATCTGTGGATGTGCCCATATGCCCTCACCGAATTCATCAGGTACAGTGTAAGACTGACCTCAGCACAGTTTAGGATTAACCTCAGTATAGTTTGAGACCAATCTCAGTACAGTGTAAGACTGACCTCAGCACAGTTTAGGATTAACCTCAGTATAGTTTGAGACCGATCTCAGTGCAGTATAAGACTGACGTCAGTACAGTTTAGAACTAATCTCAGCACAATTTAGGATTAATCTCAGAACCAATACTAATACTAATACTTGTAGTAATCTCAGTGTCATTTGGAACTTATCTTGGTGTACTTTTGGATATTTTGAATTTGCTCATTTGATCGACTCCCTCATGTTCCAGTATATTGCATGCAAACTGCATATTACACTTGTATAAAAGGACTGCGATAGCCAAACCATTTCAGCCCAAAATGGGGAAAAGGTACTTCATGGTACTCGTGACAAATGTGTGTGACATCCGTATGTATAGCAATAAGATTTAAGCATTTAACCGCACCTTTCCACCAAACGTACGGTCAGCCATTATTTATAGACTGTGTCCATAAAGAGCCTCTTCTTGTTCTGGCCCTCAGGCCCCGTATGAAAATCACTCCCTGGCAGAATCTCATTACAGCAGCAGGATGAGAACGTTCAATTTCACATTTCTCAGGATTTTCCCAGCTGGGGGCCCAAGAGCTCTCCCCCCCCCTTCCCCAACCAGATTGATGCAGTGTTTTTTTCACGCAACAATTTGGAAAATATGGTCAAACTCCTCTTTCCGCACTCTCAGATTCTATTTCCCAGCAGCCATGATTTAAATCGCCACGGTGATGTTCCGACGTGGCGGTGTGATGTCACTACGACGAAGAGCGAGCGTTTTCCCTCACCGCTCAGTAGCGCCCCCCTGTGGCTCCCATTGGTGGCTGAAGGGAACATTCCCGTCGACTGCACAGTTTGGTAAACAGTCATATTGTGCATGAGAGACCTTTATGGCCCTTGGTTTTGAATCAAGGAAGTATCCTGCGTTATTCTTAGCCTCTTACGCCGTCACATCTTGCTCCCCACTACCATTGGCTAACGCCTGAACCAATACCCATATCTGTTACTGTGATGTGAGCCTCACGCCCATTTCCTATTGACTTGTAGTCATTCATTCATTCATTATTTAACCCGCTTATTCCTGGTCAGGGTCACAGGGGGCTGGAGCCTATCCCAGCATGCATTGGCCGAGAGGCAGGAATACATCCTGGACAGATCGTCAATCCATCGCAGGGCACATACACCATTCACTCACACACTCATACCTACGAGTAATTTAGACTCTCCAATTAGCCTAACGTGCATGTCTTTGGACTGTGGGAGGAAACCGGAGTACCCGGAGGAAACCCACGCGGACACGGGGAGAACATACAAACTCCACACAGAAAGGCCCCGGCCGGGATTCAAACCCGGGACCTTCTTGCTGTGCGGCGACAGTGCTATCCACTGCACCACTGTTTTTTGTGTGAGAAGGTTAGCCGATACTCTTTTACGTGTGGACGGTTCTTAAAGATGTATTCCACAGCTCAGGTACAGCACGTGGATTATGTGAGCATGTTGGGTCACTCTATTAAGCACTGGTTCTCAGAAATCGAATTGTGGTCGCTGCAATTGTTTGGTGGCGCGTGATTGGCTGTGCCATCGCCCAGGTAGGCAGGGCTTTAAGCCAGCAGGGCACTCCCTGCCTCTGCCTGCGTCAGCTGCGCAGTTAGTGCCATCCGCTGCCATGGTGACTGCGCAGTTAGTGCCATCCGCTGCCATGGTGACTGCGCAGTTAGTGCCGTCCGCTGCCATGGTGACTGCGCAGTTAGTGCCGCCCACTGCCATGGTGACTGCGCAGTTCCGACGGTTGGAACGCAGAGGGAAAAGAAGCGGTGGCTGGTTGCGTGTGATTGGGAGCATGCGCACACTGGGACAGGCACACACACACACACACACACACACACACACACACACACACACACACACACACACACACACACACACACACACACACACACACAAACACACACACACACACACACATGCGCACACACACACACACACACACTCACACACACACACATACTCACAAACACATACACACACACACACACACAAACACATACAAACACATACAAACATACACACACATACACATAGACAGACACACACACACACACACACACACACACACACACACACACACACACACACACACACACACATTTCAAAATTGGGAGAAGAAGGAATATGAAGTGTGGGATAAAAATACACTGAAAACAGTTATAAATCTTTTACGAAGAAACACAGATATATATATTTTTTTGGCTAAATGTTTGAAACACAGATTGTTTTTTTGGCTAAAAAGGAAACAACAAACATATTCAAGTTGAGAAGGCCTCCCTCATGGCTATACCCTCTATTTACAATCATAATTCATCCACATACATTTATCTCACTCACACACATGGATGTTCAAAGGCTGTGTAATAACCAGTCTTATCAGTCACGAGAAGACGCACTTACACACTTTTCTCATTACTGTTCGAAAAGTACCTGCAGCCAAGTTAATTGGCACAGGCAACGCTCGACAGGGATGGACGAGGTTGGTCATTAGCAAAGCGCTAGAAACACAAATGTGAAACGTTCATGTGCATGCAACATTAGGAATGAGTTATGGTGCTGGCCCTCATTACACCCGTATGAGACCCATTATTATTGCTTCTGTTGATTAGGCTAGGGGCTCCCCAAACTAGGGTCCCAGGGGTTCTGCTGCAACACTCAAACAAAATGTCCCCTTTCTACGGCCAACTGCCTGAATAAAAGGGAAACTCTTGAGTAAGTGAAGGGGTCTGGTGGTTGTTATGGTGTGGGGTGCATTTTCCTGGCAGCCCTGCTTAGCTTCAGCACTAACCAAGCCCAGCTCTACTTAGCTTCAGTACTAACAAAGCCCAGCTCTACTTAGCTTCAGAACTAACCAAGCCCAGCCCTGATTAGCTTCAGTACTAACCAAGCCCAGCCCTGATTAGCTTCAGTACTAACCAAGCCCAGCTCTACTTAGCTTCAGCACTAACCAAGGCCAGCCCTGATTAGCTTCAGTACTAACCAAGCCCAGCCCTGCTTAGCTTCAGTACTAACCAAGCCCAGCTCTACTTAGCTTCAGTACTAACCAAGCCCAGCTCTACTTAGCTTCAGTACTAACCAAGCCCAGCCCTGATTAGCTTCAGTACTAACCAAGCCCAGCCCTGATTAGATTCAGGCCCCAGGCAGGAGAAGGTCACAGGGTGGTATGGCTCCTGCAGACTGAAGGTTCTGTTTATCTCACCACCTCAACCAGAGGGTTGTAAGAGGGGTTGAGATAAATATGGAAATAAAACAGAAGCCACCATATGTCATACACTCTCCAATGTCAAAACAAAAGCTGCACTGGTTAAAATGCCTTTGTGCAAGCAGTTGTTTTGACATGCTACAACATTTCTAACAACATATTTGAACATATAGTCTATATTTTACATAAGGGGGCACAGGAAATGTATTTGCTTATGTAGTGGGCCTGTCCTGGGCTCTTTTTGGGAACCCCGCCCCCGCGTTACACATTTTATCCAGGGCAGGACGCTCGATACAGTGTGGTTGCAAACACTCAGAAACGGGAGATGTAAAAAGGGGAGCAATAATATTGGTGAAGGCGTTGTGACGAGCGCTCATTAGCACGTGCCATGCCCCATTACGGCCCTCGTTAGCCGTCGTGTCTCGCATTACGCTCCGCTCCGCCGTGAGAAATGCTTCTCTCTATTTCTCATACGATGGTCTCTGCTTTTTTTCTCCTCCTTTTTTTTTTTTTGCTGCAGATAACCACCAGTCATTTGGGAAGTCATCAGTCATCCCAGCAAGGCCAAACTAAAAAAACTATGAACTGGAAACCGGAGGGATGCTAGTTCAATTCCTGGGGCACTGCCGAAGCGCCCTTGAGCAAGGCACTGAACCCCTAAAACTGCTCCAGGGGCACCATACTACGGCTGAGCCTGTGCTCGGACCTCTCTTCGGAGTGGTATGCGAAAAGATGATGTGTATATCATGGCAATAAAGAATATTCTATTCTATTTCCACATTTACAATTCCGAAAAGAGGCCTGTGCACTGTGCATGTGCTCTGAAACAGGCCTGGCTGACCCCCACCCCCACCCCCTCTTGCCTGTGATCATGCATTTATTGATTTTGTTATTCTTCCTTTTTTTTTTGCAGACAGCCAGTCATTTCCAATGCCTGTCTTCCTGCCCAAGGGTAGCAGTGCATTATAATAGGCTTGTTGTAGCTGAGAGATTGCAGGTTCAAATCCCAGGTGGGGCACCACAATTGTACCCTAGAGCAAAGGTACTTAGCCTAAATGACTTTAGTATATATCAAGATGTTGAATTAAAAAAACATTTTTTTTATGTAGCACCTTTCCAGTAATAGAGTGCTTCAGGTATTCAAATAAAATAAATTTCATACAGACAGAGCATAAAACAGGAGAATATAAAAATAATAAAAACGAATTAAATACAAAACAAAGGTTAAAAGGTTGTAAAAGCAAGTCTGTAAAAGTATGTTTTTAAAAGGGTTTGAAAGGAGGACACTGAAACAGCCGTTCTAATATCTACTGAAAGGCTGTTCCAGAGTCGAGGAGCTTTGATAGAGAAAGCTCTCGGTCACCTTTAGTTTTCAACCTAGACTCCGGAACAGCCTGTCTTATCAGATGATCTGAGTGGCCGTCTGCTATGGCAAGGGGACAATAGCTCAGTGATATATTCTGGAGACAAACCATGCCTTGCTTTGTAAGTAATTAATGCAATTTTAAAATCAATTATAAACTTAACTGGGAGCCAGTGCATATAAGCCAAGATTGGGTTAACATGACATCTCCTATTTGTCCTGGTTAGCAGCCTAGCCGCTGAGTTTTGCACTAATTGGAGCTGGGCCAGAGCTTGACAGCTCAAACATGTATATAGGGAATTGCAATAATCTAACCTTGAGGAAATGGAGGATGTATAATTTTCTCTTTAGACGACAAGATTGACCTGATTTTAGAAATAGTTCTTAGCTGGTGATAGCATGACTGAACTAACTTTTTTGTATGTTGGTTAAAATTTAGATCAAAACGCACACCAAGTTTTCTTGAACAAGAGAGCCAAGATTCAACTGGATTTGATCTGAGACATGCTTTGGACCAAGAATCAATGCTTCAGTTTGATCAGAGTTAAGCTGGAGGAAATGTTGGGACATCCAGCCTTGAACGTCAGTTGAAAAGTCATGTAGAGCAGCTAACTTGCTGAAAACATTTGGTTTGATCGACAGGTACAACTGAGTGTCATCGGCATAAAAGTGAAAGAAATATTGTGATTATGAATATTTTGGCCAAGAGGTAGCATATAGATGGATAAGAAAATTGGCCCTAAAATTGATCCCTGAGGAACAACACATGTAATTATTGCTGATGAGGACACATAATAACCAACAGTGACTGAGAATTTTCTATTTGAAAGATAAGATGAGAACCAGTTCAGTGCAGTTCCAGAGATGCCAACCCAGGTTTTGAGTCTATCAATTACAACAGAGTGATCAGTGGTATTGAAAGTTGCACTGAGATCTAAAAGGACTAGGATGGAGCATTCACCAGAGTCAGCATTAAGCAATAGATCATTTACTACCTTGAGAGGAGCTGTCTCTGTGCAACGATGTGTGAAAACCTGACTGGAATTTTTCAAAAACATTATTGCTGTTCATTGCAGATAAGAGTTGCTTGGAAACAACTTTTTCCAGGATTTTAAAAATAAATGGCAACTTTTAAATGAGTCTGTAATTATTCAGGACAGAGGTATCTAGATTAGGTTTCTTAAAGAGGAGCTGGACCACTGCACATTTAAAGTAAGCAGGAACACACCCTGTAACAAGTGAGATATTAACAATAGAGAATAAAACTGGGCCAACTGCCCCAATAACATCTTTAAACTGGGCCAACTGCCCCAATAACATCTTTAACGAGTCTGGTAGGGATGATGTCAAGGGAACTAGAGGAGGGTTTCATGTGAGACACATTCTCCATGAGATTCATCACGTCAGTGCTCTGGCAGGGCACATTGATCACATGTAGAGGAGTAATCTTGGTTCTAATGTTTTCAACCTTCTCCACAAAACATGGCAAGAACGTCTCACATTGATCTGTAGAGGAATTACAATATGATCTATAGTTTTAAATAGAAATCTAGAATTGTGACAGTTCTCAGAGATTAGATTGGAAAGATATTTAGCTCTCGCATCTTTAACTGCCTTATTCAAATTGTGTTAACAGGTCCTTCATCAGCAGATAATGCACTTGTAATTTAGTGCTTTTCCAATTGCGTTCTGCTCTTCTACATTCCCTCTTTATGGTACGTATATAGTCATTAAGCAATGGGGGAGTTTTTGACAGTTGACTTTCTCCGCATTTTAAAAGGGCCAGTAGCATCAAGAGTAGTTAGACATAAGCTTTTAAAGTTATTTACTAATTCCTCAGTCTGTGAGATTGGCAGTATGTAGAAATGTAAACTGTGCAGGTCCCTCTGGATAAGCGTGTCCACAAATGAAAAACAAGCCTGTGTTTTGGCTTTCAGTGTGCAAAGTATCGTTTTCATGATGCCAATAGGTTCGTGTCCAAACACCGCCCCTATGCCCCCACCCCCACCCCGCAAAACTGGAAGTGCGTCATAAGGATGAGGGAGAATCACTCACAGACGGGGAGTCTTGCTCGGCCGTTTGTCTTCTCGTATAAATGGGAAACTTATAAGGCCATTACCAGGCGAGAAAAATGGGGAGTGAGAGAAACTCATTTCAGGGTTTAGCATCAGGGAGGGAAACTATCTATTACCCTGTGGAGGTAGAGGGAAAAAGACACGAATAACAGCAATGAAACTAATTAATATAACTTGGCAAAGGGCTTAGCAGTCAGTCATTTATCACCGCGGCATGACAGAAACAATGAAATATTAACGGCACGGTGCAATTACGCGTCTGACAGCATCCACCCTCTGCACGCGCATGACTGCGATCAATATCATTTTGCATTTTTATTCAACGACAAAAAAAATGAAGCCATTAGCGTTGCTGTACGCCAGGCTATCGGCCCCCGAGGAACAACCCATTCACAAGGACTCCGCAGTTAGTTTCACGTGAAACGGTGGAGGTGAATTTTCCCTATCGCTCCTTGGGGGATTTATGATCCAGAGGGCTTGCCGTGAACGGACATGGGCACTATGTGTTTTTGTGTGACAGTCAATACAGAGGAACGCCAGGCGGAATACTCCAGTTAAACATTCCAGAATGACTCGATTTCAGAATCAGAAATGGGGAGACAGTGTCTGGTTTAGACTTGGTGGAATGAGACTCACACACTTATTAGATGCTCCAAAAAAATTGTAACGGTTCATTTAAACATGCAGGTTGGTAAACGTTTCGACCCTTTGATGGTCTTTGCCACAACCATTTGTTGTGGAATATGAAGAGTGCATATGAAGAGTGTTTTTCCGAAACTGGGTGAGTTTTAATAAGCCATATTTTTCAAGGTGGGCATTATTTCGGTGGCCCTTAGTGACGTCATAGCGCCAGGTTGCCAGGGGCCTGCTAGTGCAGGCGTCTCAAAGCAGTTTCACAGCCAGCAACCCTGAAATGCTGAAATATGAGGAAAATGTTATATACACAAATTCCTCCAGGGTATATGGGGCCTCGTTTCCATAAATTATGGAGGAACTAATTATACTTATGATTTAGAAACGATAATACTAATAATATATTCCTACACCCCGAGGTGATACTAATCGTGAAAATTATGCAATGCATACGATGGAACGGTAAAGACACCCCAAAACCGTTTGGAAGCCAAAAAAATATAATAATTTTAGATTAAAAAAAGTTCACAAGTGCTTTAGTATTTCAAAACAAGCAGTTGTTGCTGAATGACGTAATGCAGTATTAAACGTACGCCTAATGGAATAACACTTTGGTTGTATTAAAATTTGCTTTTGCATCACGCTGTGAAATGTGCAATTTGAGCCGGCAGAATACATTTTAAATAAATCACCTTTATCGTTTGGACACCACTGCTCACATTCATTATGGACACAGTTAAAAGATCTGTCTTCTGTTGACCACAACCATTCGAGCCTCATTTTATTACTGAGAAGCCCACTCTCCAACATGTAGGTGTCGAGCCTCATTTTATTACTGAGAAGCCCACTCTCCAACACATAGGCATCAATAACCCATGGATACTGGTGGGACTTACATTCATGTTTTTGGTGCTGTCTACTTTTCTCTGATTCGTTCGTTTTAGCTGGTGCGATTATTTCGATGGTTTGGATGACAAGACATTCATAAAGGGATGTGTTTGGAATTTGTTTTTGTCTGGTGTCGAATACCTCTTTCCAAGGTCTGCCTTTAGGAGCTTATCTTTGAAAACGATTTTATTATTTTCCTGCAAATAACAGTTTTATTATTATTATATGTTTTTTTAACTGGATCTGTGGAAGCATGTACCGCCAACACCGATGCTCCAAATAGAATGCAGGATTACCGAGACGTCCTAACCGCCTGTGACCCCCAGTGAGGCGGGGGAGGTTAATTAACGTAACCCTCGAAAATAACAAGCGATACGGATTAATCGCCCTTTAATCTCCCTTTAATGCGTCTATTTGCGATGCACCCTCTCCCCCTGCCACGGAGCGTTGCGTTGCATCTCACAACGGCACAAGCTCCAGACGGCCCGTGGTGGCCCAGCGCCCTATCAGGACGCCGCATGCCTGCGTTTCCTGCGTGCGTCAGGACTCCGAACCCCACAGCCCACAGAACCTGCCGTTGTGCAACTTCAACCCACCGATGTTCCCTCGGAACAATGTGAAGTGAGAAAGGTGCACGGCTGAATGGAAAGATGATTCATGATTTTATAGACCGCGGTGAAAACAGACAGACTTTTGAATGGAAACAGAGTCTGGGCCAGCAGCTCACCCCTTGGCCTGTTGAATAGAGCAGGGCTTCCTTTCATCCTGAGCGTTCGGTGCCAGTGAATTACTAAATGGTTGTTGCCCCAAAAAAAATTGGAAAAGGAAACAATGTGTTCTGTTTTTCTTGAACGATAACTGAGAAATTCCGCTGGCTGTCAAGGTGAAGACTTAACGTACGTATGATTATGCATATTTAGCCTTTGAGTCAGGAAAGAAAATGTTCTGTGTCTTGTTGAGGCAATTGTGCTTTTATTTTTGTACTATTGTCTTTTTATTTATTTATATCGGAGAACAAAAATAAAAATAAACGTTGCAACGAAAGAAGCAGTTACTCCTGAATCCTAAATAAAATGCTGTTTTCGCTTCGAACAACATCCTGACCCATTGCAGTGATCGATGCATTTTCCCTCAGCAGAATCGTCTGTTCTTTGGGTTTTTGTTTTTCGTTTTTTTTATCAGAAAAGCAGGGGGGTGCAGGGACCCTCAGGGCGCTCAAGTCCAGGCCTGACACGGTGCTCTCTAGACACCAGGAAGAATGTCTAGATTGGCTGAAGGGTCAGTCATCCTCACCGGATATTCTTGCGTTTCTGCGTGTCCTACAGACACAAATGAGGGATGAAGGTCAACCCCTACATCCTGCAGAGGGTTATTTTTTTCTTTCTAATTCCATGAACAGTTTATCAACTGTCCTCCTTGACCAATCGACTCATTGCGTAATTAGTGTGAGCATCAATCACTGCCAGAAGTAATGGAGCTCTGGCACTTCCACTGGCTGGCACAGAGGACAGATTACCCACTTCCTGGGGGAAATGGGGAGGGTGGATCCCATTGTGCTCATTTCTGCAGTCATTAGGCCTTCACTAATGCAAACAGAGTACTCCGCCTTCATGTTGCCTGTAAAGTTCATTCATACATGCGCATTTGCACATTCAGCTATCCTTTGGTGCACCAAATCACCTTTATAAGACGGCTCTTAATGTCTTAATAAAGCATTGGGAATGGCCCCCCCTCAGGGGCAGTGATTGGCTGTCCGCCCTAGGGGTGGGGGGGGGGAGCCAGCATGAGTCTGGCATGTGAATGTTTTTATTTAAATGAGGGGATTTTGGAATAAACATGAAAAATGCATTTGTAATCATTTATAACACAGTCATACATGACCTATAGAGCATTTATAAGCAGATCACATTCGTAAAGAGTACCGAAACAACAACTTTATTTTAGAATGGGGGAGGGGGGCGGAAATGGAGGTTATTGCCTCTTTTGTCAAGGCACCAGCCTCTGAGCAGAGACACAAAAAAGTTTTTTTGCCATCGTAACAAGATGTAACGAATTGATTTTGCTTGGATACAAAGTGGGCCACTGGAGATAAGTGCTGCTATGCATCTTTCCTGTCGCTAAAACAAACTCCGTTTCCACCCGACGACACTCCCAAAAGCATGTCTACGCCCTTTTCATCTTTCCTGACAGTTGGAGCGTCTCCCCGTGTTTCTACCAGTGCATTTACTGATCTGACATATCAAGAGAACATCATCCCAAGACTTTGGAATTCTTATGCAGTTATTAATGTTTAACAAAGGAGCAAAAGGGGTCTCCCGGGTGGTGTAGCGGTAGAACGTCCGACGCTGCCCACTGTGACCGGGCCAGGAGTACCACTAGGGGGCGGCAATCGGCTGTCCGCCCCAAGGGGGGGGGGAGGGATAAAAGCCGAATGAGCTCGCTGCATATATGAGTGGTCCTGTGTTGTTATGGTGACCGTGGCATGTGCCGGCTCGGAGGAGGTGGGCAGTGCTCACTACCGGTCTCAGGACTACGGCAGCAACCTCTCATACGAGGGAGGGGATAACTGACATGAAAAAGAGAGGGTATAATTGGAAACTGGGATTAAACAGCGAAAACAGAAAATAAATAAATAAATAAAGGTAGTAATAAAGTGCTGTGGCTGTGTCATAGATACTGAACAAAAAAACAAAACAGGGAGGGTACATAGCAAAGTCAAAAATAGAGTTCAGTGGATATGGAAAGCAGTATAAAGTTTAATAAATCTTTTGAATAATGGGGCTGGACCTGCGCAAAGCCCAAGGCTTGGGAAAAGTGAGCGCGGATAGCCAGCGCGTGATATATCAAAGTACATTTTAAATTACAATTTCCGTGCGCATTGGACTCTGTTTTTGCATTTGCACCGATTTGGTTAATTATCCTATTAATCTTTGATGAGATGTATTGGGTTATTAGCACCAGAAACAGTTAGCTTTAATTATGCCTTCCCTTATGGGAAAATCACAGGTGAGCTCTGCAAGTGAACCAGGTGTGCTTTTGTGTGATTTGCATGTATAGGTAACTGCTCAAATAAAGGAAACACTTGAGTAAGTGACGGGTTCTGGTGGCTCTGTTATGGTTTGGGGTGCCTTTTCCTGGCATGGTTTAGGTCTACTCAACACCTTAGAGGGCAAGGTAAACACCAGTAAATACAAAGCCATTCTGAGTGATCACCTTTATCCTGTGGTGAAGCATTTCTATTCTGATGTGGAGTGGTCTCTTCCAGGATGACAATTTCCCCCATCCACAGGGCACGAGCGGTCACTGAATGGTTGGAAAACAATGTAAGCCATCTGCCATGGCCGTCTCTGTCATCAGATCTCAACCCAGCTGAACACTTATGGGTGATTCTGGGACAGCGTTTTCCACCACCATCAACAAAACACCAAATGGTGAAATTTGGAAATGGTGTTGCATCCCTCCAATAGAGTTCCAGACACTTATAGAATGTATGCCAAAGTGCACTGAAGCTGTTTGGTGGCTCGTGGTAGCCTATCGCCCTATTAAGACACTGTATGTTGGTGTTTCCTTTATTTTGGCATTTACCTGTATACCACACATTTACACACGTATACTGCATATTGCCATATGTGTTTATCATGTGATCATATGTTGCCACATTTACTTCACAAGTATTCACGCATGACCACATATACACGTGTGTTTTTTGGACATTTGACATGTGATTCATATGTATACCACACATTTCCCCATGTCAGGCAACTAAACTGGTTCCTGGTATGAAAGGTAAAAGTTACAAGGAAATAATCTATTCAAGCTTACAAAATGGAGACTTGGGGGGGGATCTGACTGAGTTCTTCTCATTAATAAGGGGATTAACAAAGTGAACTACAAAAGATTTTTCAGGTCGATCCATTAACATAATAAGAGGGCACAGGTGGAAATTAATTAAAGGAAAATTCCACCCTGATATCAGGAAGTGGGGTTTTTTTACACAGAAGGTTGTCAATGTGTGGAGCAGCTTGCCAGGTCATGTAGTGGAGGCTGAGACACTTGGGGGTATTTAAGTCCAGGCTGGACGCAGTACTGGATATTTGTCTGGACTGTAGGTGAATGACAAGCCTAGATGGCCTGAATGCTGTGTGCTTGTCAATATGTATTCTTATTTAAACTATGTATTGTCACACGTGTATCATCTGATCACTTATATAAGAACATAAAAAAACGAATTGTTCAATTACCTACCTGGGAGAAAAGAAAACCAGAACCGAATGTGGATTCGTGGGCCAGATTTGAGTAACCCTGGTATGGACTAACCGTGAGCAATGTAATTAACAATGCATAATGTAGTTATAAAGCATTTATCACTACACTAAGTGTTATGCTCTATTTATTGTTGAGGTACACCGCTAACAAAAACCGTTACAATAACACTCGGGCATAAATAAACCCCAATACCATCACGGCGTCAAGAATCAATTTGTTTTGCATGTGCCAACCGTTGAAAATAAAGAACCTTTTCCTGTAGGGCCTTTGGCAAAAGGTCAAATTGGTAATTGCAGGAGCTTTTGGAAATAACAAGGTCTTCATCTGCTTCCAGTGAACAGCCTCCAGTTGTTCCTTAATCCCCCTTCTATCTTTGGAGTGTCTAACTAATTGTACATTTTAGGAGGCTTAAATTGGCTGTCAAGTTCTTCAGCATTTCGATGTGACACTTCATTCAGCCGACTCACAGGACAGAGAACAGTGTGATATCCATCCGCCGAAGGGCGATCCACAGGCAACGCAGAAAAGAAAAACAAATACATCATTTAAAAAAACCTGGCAACTAGAACCGCAAATATTCCCTTCAGAAACAAGTCGCTGCACTGTTTCACTGCGTTCAAATAACCAGCTGCTTCACACTCGTAATATATGTTAAAAGAAAAGCATTTGTCTGCACAGGGTGTATTGTATTCAATTTAATCATCTTTTTTTTGTACGACACTAAAAGGACTGAATGAGGTCTCAGATTCTGGCATGAAGCAGTAAGGCATTTTACAGATGCCATTATATATATATATATATATATTACTACATTACTATAATCTTTTCTAGATGTTGGATTTTGCACTAGCCTGGGAGCGCCAGACCTCTCATTACCATGAAATATGATGGGGTGGTCTCATATTCTCATATCTCTATTAGCGTATGATTTGCAGTATGTTCAATACTAAAAGGGCTAATCCAATGAGCACAAGGCCCAACCCTGGCATTATTGACTCAAAAACTAAAACCGACAAGGGCAAAGGAGCGATCGCAGATTCCTGTTACTTATTGCGAGGCCACGAGTGGTGTGGTGAAGGGTCTAAGATTGCATAGCCGTGCATTAAAAGGCCCCCTTATTCCCTGAATTGTAGGCCTCCCAGAGGCCAGAACATGCCATTGCATCACTATGACATGTTGTCAATAGGGTGGTTCTGTGTGGCTCAGTGGGTAGAGCGTGGTTCTGTGTGACTCAGTAGGTAGAGTGTGGTTCTGTGTGTCTCAGTAGGTAGAGCGTGGTTCTGTGTGGCTCAGTAGGTAGCGTGGTGGTTCTGTGTGGCTCAGTAGGTAGAGGCGTGGTTCTGTGTGACTCAGTAGGTAGAGTGTGGTTCTGTGTGTCTCAGTAGGTAGAGCGTGGTTCTGTGTGGCTCAGTAGGTAGAGCGTGGTTCTGTGTGGGTCAGTTGGTAGAGCGTGGTTCTGTGTGTCTCAGTAGGTAGAGCATGGCGCTGACAATGCTTAGGTTGTGGGTTCAATTCCCACTGGGACCACATATACTGAAAAATGTATGCATTCATTACTGTAAATCGCTTTGGCTAAAAGCGTCTGCTAAATGGCACATATATACAGTATATATCAATACAAAGCTCACCACCCGTGCGCACTATGCATTGTAGTTTGAGAGCATTCAGTCATTATCAATGAACTCTTGTTATCGCCGTAATTTCATGCCACGTGAACTCAATTAATCAAATCCCCCATGCCAATTTGGATAGCGGTGACGGTCTCCATAGAAAACAAATTATTGATTTTTGTTGATGATTGTGCTTGTCTTGTTTAACCCTTCCATGTGAGACTAATGGTAGCCAAGGGAACCATAACTGGACAGAAAGGACTGGTTCTTCCTTTGGGGGGGTACTTGCTTACACTGTTATAGGGTAATGACAGTCCTGCACAATATAACATACAGGCGCATTCAAGGAGTTCATTGTAAAACTGGGAAAGAGAGGAAGAATTACTCACCCACGGTGTTGAATCCTCCCAAACAGGTTAAAATAGGGCAAACAACGTTCCTGTGCTGTCAAACATTGTCAAAAGCTGTCAAACTATCAACATATCAATGTAGGCACTTCTTGGCTTAAAGGCATCATTGCGATAGCGGTTCATATTTGCGCATGACAGCACGCACATCCAGTGCAAAGTCACGGAAAGGAAATAAAAACACTGAATTATTGAGTCGAAACCAAATAAGATTAAATAAAGAATAGGGAAGAATGACGGAACATACGGCAATGTGTTGCTAATACCATCACAGGAAGGGCTTTGTGTTCAAATAAAATGGATCAAATGAGCGCAAAGAATGGAGAGGTGAGAGTATGCAGAACTGCAACCCCCTCGTCTCAGTCCCACGCGAGGAGCACCGTGGGCTGCAGAATCCGCATCGCGGAGGGGGCCTCGGGTGGCGCAACGGTCAAAGCATTCACCTGGAATGCAAGTTACCTATTGCAGCCGCGGTTCGAAGCCCAGAGGGAGGGGGGGGGAAGGGGCTCACCGAGAAGTGCAAAAAGGGTCCCTGTACGGGAAAAACTGCCTTTCCTCCAAGGACAAGCGGCAGGCTCAGCGGAGAGGGTAACATTGAAAGAATTAGAGGGTATAATTGGCTACCAACTTGAGATAAACACGGAAAACTATCTGCAGCATGGCTGCAGCTCCAGTGCATTACAAGGCCAGAGACCCTGTGCATTCCCAAAGCACTTTACATTTGGATGCGCCTATAATGTGTAGTTATATTGTAATTACTTTGGTAACAAGCGCTTACTACTAAGTAATTGTAACAAGAGTTAACAGTGTCTTTAATTACACATGTGAAACAAGACCAGCCCTGTTATGTGTTAGTTATTATTACAGTAACTATATTATTATTACTATTATTAGCTATGTTTATATTTAATTATAAGAAATATTTATGTATAATATCATTTATAATGATAACTACCAGGTAGCAGTGCTGGGCTTGTTTCACATTTGTAATTAAGAACACTGTTAACTCTTGTTACATATGTTTTTACATTGTAATGACTTAGTAATACCAAAGTACTTACAATATAACTACACAGGTATAGGTGCAACTTAAAATGTTACCAATTATTTGAACCCAAAGAAAGCTTGTTACTTTTTCCTCTTGTTTTTGAGAGAGGAATGAGGTATAACGGAGCAGGACCAGCTCGAAGCCCAATGCTTTGGCAGAGTGAGTTAAGTATTGGGCCAGAGACCCTGTGCATGCTCAATGCATCAAGTTATTTAAATCCAAAGCAAGCTTGTTTGTTAGCTTGTTGT
>JAINUG010000338.1:472500-630000 GCA_029706075.1 Aldrovandia affinis
GCTGGCCAATCACACCGAGAAAGGGCCGCTCTGGGTGCAGGCTGTGGGTTTAGCCCACCAATGAAACACCTGGCTCAACTAATCCACCAATCACGGGCTTCAGTCGAGACCTTGATTAGTTGACTCAGGTGTTTTAGTGCTGAGCTGGAACAAAAGCCTGCAGCCCTCTTATCAGGTAAGATTGGTGAGTGAGTGAGTGAGTGAGTGAGTGAATTATTTTCTCCTCATCATCAAGGCCTGCCATCATCAGACACTCTAATTATATGCAAATGTGAAATTAAAACATTCCTTATTATAATTATTATTCAGAAACTGAACTGAAAAAGAGTGAATGTGAATCTCGTCTGTTTTTATGCTTGAGTGGGACGGGTAATTATATTCTCCAACTTCACAATTCAGCTACAACTGGAGAGAATGTAAAGTTTAACACTGAGTTCTCAGTTGGAACAGTAAGTAAATGCAGGGAGGAAAGGTTGGGGCACGCGTGTGACAGGTGTAGTTTGCGTGTGGGTAGCAGGCGTAGTTTGCGTGTGGCAGGCGTAGTTTGCGTGTGCGGCGCTCATCAGGGAAAGGTTGCAACACGCGTGTGGCAGGTGTAGTTTGCGTGTGGCAGGTGTAGTTTGAGTGTGGCAGGCGTAGTTTGCATGTGGGTGGCAGGCGTAGTTTGAGTGTGCGGCACAGGGCTGCTAATTGATGGCAGCAGCACAAAGTTAAGAAATGGAGACGAGGATGAAGGCGGAGAGCAGCGTTAAATATTCCCTCTCATCTGTCGCCACGCTGGCTCTATCGTAGACACGGGAAGGCAGTATATCCGTGGCGCTTTCTCCTTTTGATATATATATATTTTTTAAGTAGAAAAGGAAAAGCACCCCAGTGTTTTGAAAACCTTCTTTTCCGTCGCGGTGCTGGATGCGCCATCGATCAGCACATAAATATTCGCTTTGATCCAGCTGGCACCCACGTGCGGGGACTCGATGAGCCGTTTAGACGACAAAGAGAGCAGAGCAGAGACACTGGCTTTGACACCCAGCTTCGGCAGGGCTGCAGCTGATGGCTCCATCTGGCCTGGGGGAGGAGGGTGTCTCTGGAAGCCCCTCACGTGTCCACACCTCTCGTCCACACCGTCCCAGTGGGGGGCGGTGGATGCAGGTTGGTGATTAATTAATTCTCTGTGACTGATTCAGCTGTGTGGAGAACAGGTTGGGGGGCGGGTGCTACATTCCCACCTGTGCGTTGGCCTACCTGTACCTGAATACAGTATCTGTACCTGTATAACCTGTATACAACACCAGGTTGAGAGGAGTAAAGATGCCCTCAATACAAAAATTGTAACCAAAAACACTTTAAAAAAAAGAATAATAATAATCTGATTTCTTCCTATTTTACCCCCAGTTTGGTAGCCAAATCCAACTATCCCTTCTCTCATACTTCGAGCTCACCGCTGTAACCCTGGGACCGGCAGTGACAAAGGCGCCCCTCCAAGACGGAACGCGCCAAGCCGTTGATTGGAACTCCTTTACACACAGAGCCACTTTGCACTTTGCGTTCAGGGGTGGCGATTGGCTGTCCGCCCCCCTCCCTCTCCTCATATTTCCTCGTGCAGAACAGCATGCAGTGTCAGAACCTGAATCTAGCGTCGACTTTGTTTGTAATATTTTATTTCTGTTTGCAATAGTTATTATTTTTATCACTATTTAGATTTGGGGTCTGTTGGAAAAAAAAATTCAGTCCAAGGGTTTCAAAAGCTGTGGCTGCCTCTAAAGAAAATCTTTACATTTATAAATGAAAAACTCATTTTTAATCTGCACACCACATTTTTATATTCTTTGGCATCCCCAAAAAACGAAACCTTTGCTGCACGGTAGATTAAAACACACTCACACAGCCAGGGAATAGTCACTCTATCACCCCAGTGAGCATAAAACCACTGCCGATTGTTTCTCCAACTCAGCCCCGATTTCTCCTTCATCGCTGAGACACTAGAACAGCCTGCTGTGAATAATTTCAAGCTAATCAAACTCAAGGGGTATTTCTCAACGATGCACGGAACAGTGCCAAACATTTGTTGAAAAGCTGTAAAGAGTAACATGTTTGTTTCAGAAAACAACAGCTTTCTTTCCCCCCACAGCAGGTAAAATAAGGTAAAATCGAAAGAAAAAAAAGTTCCGTTGTAATCATAATGCTAAAGTTTCACAATCTGACAGGAGATCCACAACGATTAATATTCATATTTTCCTCTTGGCATTTTTGTCAAATGTCGAATAGAGCCGTCTGCCTTTCCCCGCGGTGTCCCAGTTGTGTTTCATTAATTCTGAGCTCCATGTGTGAGAGAAAAACTTATTTTTTCGAAAATTCAAAATTCACATGCCTGAATGTGAATGCGGGTGGTTGGATTCACAGCCAAGAACCAAGATTTTTTTTTTAAAGTACATACACAGTAAAGATTCGTGACAGTCTGCTGACGGTAAGGATGAACTCTGCTGGAGGGAATGGCTGCATTAAGAGAGAGAATCGATGCCCGTCTGTTCAAAAAGTAACCCACAGTGTTCCAGCCTTCCGTAGAAATCAACATCCAATTTATCGGAATCGTGAGGTAACAATATCCCATATTTCCAGAGCTCAGAATTACAGTGCACCGTCTGACAGACAATGTGTTGTGTGTACACATGAAGGCCCTTTGGTGTGTGTACTTTTGATACACAACAGATTAAACACCCACAGTTACACTTTTAAACGTGTCAAAATGAAACATGATGTAACCCTATGGGGCTTCACATCTCTAATCTATCTGTACTGTCTGCAGGTAGAAACCTCAGCTCTCCGTTTGGCAAAATCCACTTGTGTAAATGGGTTACCAAATGTGTACAGTAAGTTAACAGGTGATTATATTAAACACTAATATGAGCATCAGTTGGTCAGATTTTACACACATGTAAATATATATATATATATATATATACAGTATATACACACACATACACACAGACAGACAGATGCCTTGTCGGTAATTGGCTCACATCAATCAAACCAAACACCGAATCCATAAATATCAATATGCTATATCAGCATGCCTATTTTCAGTCATATTCATTGCATAAAGCTCTCCTCCGAGTTTTTTAAATATCCATACAGAATGTGTTCCGCAGCTGGAAGCTGCACAAATCATCTTGCACAAAGTTTATGAATAAGGCATATTTCATCAGAATGATGATCTCAAAGCTCTCCAAAAGGCCATGCAGAGGGGTCCGGGGGAGCTCTCCCCAGGGGGGGGGGCGTATCAGAGACATGAGCACAGCAATATGTGTGGGCTTATCACAAACCAGGAGGATCAGCTGTAATTCAATACCGTCCATCCATCCATCTGTCTGTCCATTCTCCGGAGCTACATTCTCCTGCAGACGGTTGTGGCGAGATGAAAGCAAACCTGGCAGGACCACGCCTAGGACAGGAGAGGGTGTGAGCTCATCACAGCACAGACACGCACACGCACACGCACACACGCACGCACACACGCATGCACGCACACACACATACGCATACACACACACACACACACGCACGCACGCACACGCACACACACAGACGCACGCAGCCACATACAGAACCAGACAGACACGCACAGACACGCACGCACGAGTACAAACACACCCACCCACGCACGCACGCACACACACGCACGCAGGCACACACACATGCACACACACACACACACACACACACACGCACACACACACGCACACTCACACACGCACACACACACACACACACATACACGCACACACACAGCTACATACAAAACCAGACAGACAGACACCAGACACACACACACACACACACACACACACACACACCACCCACTCATGCACTCATGCACACATGCACACATGCACACATGCACACACACACACACACACACAACACACACACACAGACACACACACACACACATGCACACATGCACACACACACACACACACACACACGCAGAGCTGTGCAGTCATTGCCCTAGGGGAGTACCCTCCATGTGCAGCTGGTGCAGAGACCCTGCAGGCGCCTGACTGCCCAGAGGAGTCGCTGGTGTGGGATGAGTGATGGACCGCCCCGCAGACAGAAGCCTTCGGGATAGTGAGGACTCCACAGCACCCCGTACATTATCATCACGTGTTACACTTACAGAGGCATACTCAGCCGTTCTGTGCTTTTTTCATTAAAAACAGAAGGCAGAAAAAGATGAGGAGCAGGAATGCTTCCACTCCGCTGTGTCTCTGAAGGAGCCGGGCTTCTCCTCCCACGCGCGGGCCCTGATCCGGAGGCGGGCTGCCCTGTGAACCCAGAATCCAATCATCCTACATGCAGGGAGAGGTAACAAAACTGAATTATAAATGTAGCAGCAGATAAACTCGGCGCAGTGATCAGTCACTGGCGGTGTGTTTTCTCCCACTGTTGCGGCCCTGCGTGGGCGTGTGCGTGTGTGTGTGTGTTTGTGTGAGAGAGCGCCAGTGGGTTTGGCGCACACGCATCGGGGCGAGGACACAGGGCAACGCAGAAAAGCAATCCAATGTTTTCCAATACCGACGTGTCAAATTTCCCACGGTTTTATTGCAGGAGTATATCTGACATCGCGATTCTACTGTGTTTCCACAGTGTCTGGGGTATATAATGTATTGCACGTGTGTGTGTGTGTGTGTGTGTGTGTGTGTGTGTGTGAGAGAGAGAGAGATTGAGAGTGAGAGAGAGAGGGAGAGAGAGAGAGGGAAAGAGAGAAAGAGAGGGATGGAGAGATACAGAGAGAGGGAGAAAGAGAGAGGGGGAGAGAGGGAGAGAGAGATAGGGAGAGATACAGAGACAGAGAGAGCTAGGGAGAGAGATGGAGAGAGAGATACAGAGAGAGAGAGAGAGAGAGAGATGGAGAGTGAGAGAGAGGGAGAAAGAGAGAAATACAAAGAGAGGGAGAGAGAGAAAGAGAGGGACGGAGAGATACAGAGAGAGGGAGAGAGATGGAGAGAGAGATACAGAGAGACAGAGAGAGGGAGAGAGAGGGAGGGAGGGAGAGAGAAGGAGACAGGATTAGGAACCGGACTCTTTCACTCCTGAAGGGTAATTACAGACCAGTGAGGGAGGAAATTGCCAGGGCATGATGGACTGAAACGCAGCACAGAGAAGCAGGTCTACTGAGCACTGCTGGGAACCCGTCCATCTCAACAGATCACTTCCTCACATCCACACACAAAAGTGTCTTCCTCTCCAGCACGGGAGCACTGTGGGTATTTGGCACAGGGGGAGAAAGCCCAGGCCGTGTAGCTATGGTCACAGTGGCGCTGCTGGCGGGACGTCCTGCTCTGTTCACGCTTCACGGAGCTTTGCCTCATCTGTGTCTCTCCGACGTTCCCTTTCGCCGTCCTCCTCAACGCAAATTAATTTACAGCAGCAGCACAATTTATTTATGTGGCGCCACACTACCAGAGATGAAAGAAACGAATAAATGAGGCGAATATTTCACTCCCCATTTAGCACAAATATGAAACATGAAAGAACAGAATTATGTTAAAATAACAAAAAAAACGGCATGTAAATTACCCTGCTGATGCTTTGAAAAGAAAAAGCAAAAAAAACATGAAGAAGCTATAAATCTGTGCATTACGATTCATACGTCTGGGGCCCCCGGGTGGCACAACCGGTAAAGGCACTCGTTCTAAGTGCAGGTCGCCCACTGCAGCCCGGGTTCGATCCCCGTCTGCACCTCTGCCGTTCGGAGGCAGTGATTGGCTGGGAGATTCAGGAGCGGCGCCTGAGACAGCGTTTTCAACCACCATCAACAAAACACCAAATGATGCAATTTCTCACGGAAGAACGATGTTGTATCGCTCCAAGAGAGTTCCAGACACTTGTAGACTCTATGCCACGGTTCACTGAAACTCTTCTGGCAGCTCGTGGTGGTTCGTTTATTTTGGCAGTTACTATCATTTCCATTTTTATGCATTTCACGATCATTACGGCTCCCACTCACTGTTTTACTGACCCCAGGTTCCGCCGACCCATCATTGCCTCAGCGTGCGTGTGAAATTCAAACAATAACGCAGCTCCAGTGTCCCGGTGTATCAGTTGCTGGCTGGCAGGTGGTCTTTGGGCTGTCAATCATTTGACAGTAAATACAGTTTGTCCGCACACTCGCATCCATGCCTCGTCGTCTGTTGTGAGGTCACTTTTGAGGATATTGTAATTAACTTTCCAAGAAATTATAAAACAAATTAGCTTTATTTTTTATAGTTTTCAGACCTGTTCAAAAAAAAAGTATATGTATATTTTTTATTTTTATGTCCACATAACTTCATTCGAGAGTTAGCAAGCCAGCAGGCTGATTAGTCACGAAGCTACAGGAGCACATCTCCAGGTTCAGCTCAGTGACAAAGAAAGCAGGGCAAATATTGGCATTATTTTTCAGATTTTACCCAATTTTTCTCCCAATTTGGTAGCCAATTACCCGTGTGCTTAGTTCAGTCCCCTTCCCTCATAGTTCGCTGCCGTAGTCCTGTGACCGGCAGTGACAAGGGCGTAGTGCTGCCTCCTCCGAGACAACACTTGTCGTGCCGTCAACTGTAATTCCGGTACCCCAGAGCCACTCCTATACACAGCGAACTCATATCGGCTTCCCTCCCCCCTCCCTGGGGCGGACAGCCAATTGCCGCCCCGATGGCACTCTCAACTAGAACCGACTCTGGCGCGACGGGGAATCGAACCCCAGTCGCCGTGGCCAGCGCCGGACGGTGAAACCACTAGACCACGCGGGAGGCCCCCATTATTTTATTTTTGAACACACAATATTGCTGATAAAACAACACGAGGGGGAAAGCGGTGAGTTTGATGCTCCTGTTCACAAGATGGAGCTCTCTGAAGCTCATTGCCCATGGCAGGCTTAATAACGCCTGGGAGATAACAGGATAAGGTGTCAGACACGAGCCGCAGAAAATCACTCCGGATAAACACACATCCACAGCGAAGGAACGAATGATGTATGTGCGGATTCCGAAGACGTTTATCAAACATTTTTATTTCCCAAATTATATTGTCTGGTTGACAAAACAAAAGTAATTGAATTTGAATCTGCCTGCGTGATTTTATTTTCATGAGGTTTGAAAGGTACAGGTGCAGGTATACCTGTCTGACTCTGCTGTCGCACGTCAAGCAGAAGCCTGCTGTTCCAGTGTTCGAGCACGGTGGGGCGTCTTTGACAAATGTCTTATTTTTTGTCATCGAAACTCACTTGCACGCTGTCAATTATGACACATTTTCCGAAACTTATCATTGCATTTTCTTTAAAGATTTTTTCCCATTTTCTCCCAATTTAGTAGCCAATTACACCCTCTCTTTTCATGTCAATCCCCCTCGTACTGTGAGTTCGCTGCCGTTGAATGTAACCTGAGACCAGCGCAGTGACAAACGCCCCCTTAGCGATGTCGGAGCCAGCATGGCGCTCCCCGTCACTAACTCCTCCGTCCAAGAAAATGGTAGAAGCAGACAGAAGGGTATACAATATGCATTTGAAGGTTATATTCAAGATATCACACTGACTCAGCAACAAAATGACTGTAACACTCTGGTACACAGAGCCACTCCTATTACAATCATTGCAGGCGTTAACAGTAGTAAGTTAGCTAGCATTAGCTAACTAACGGCCTATAGTGTGCTTCCTACTCCCCTCCCCTGGGGTGGACAGCCAGATTTGTTGCCCCCTAGAAAAATGGCACTCCTACTTGGCTAGAGCTTGACTGTAACATCTTAATGTTAGCAAGCTGTTGGCGCTAATATTTGGCAACGTTGGAATCAAACCCCGTTAGCTTAGCTGGCTAACACTTTTCAGTGGCTCTGGGTAACGAGTGTCACTGTTACACATCAAACCGTTGCTCGAAAATGAAGAAAAACCGCAATGGAAGACCAAACCCAGGAGGCCATCATTGCCATAATTTTCTGAGCCACTCCCTCGTGTAGTGCAATTCACAGTGATAGGGGACCAATAAAAACAAACGCCTGGATTCACACATTTGTCCTAAACTCTGAAACGCCTATTAATTAGTGGGGACCTGATTTTGGAGGGGTCACATGGTATTGTAGGGGTCACATGGTATTGGAGAGGTCATGTGGTATTGGGTCACATGGTATTGGAGAGGTCATGTGATATTTGAGGGGTCTCATGGTATTGGAGAGGTCATGTGGTATTGGAGAGGTCATGTGGTATTGTAGGGGTCAAACATCTAAAATTTGAAGTGCACTGAATATATTACTTGACAAACATTTTCCAGAAGGAAGCCAAGAGATCAAAGAAACACGTCCAGCAGGAAAGGTTTGGTTAGGTTTGTTCTGAAAATATGCACGTCCAATCAGAGAGCTCAAAAATACACGCACCCGGCAACGTTCAGTCAGCCTTACAGTTTTTCCGCGAGTTCCCGGCTTTTTATTTCACTTTAATTGCTACAAAGTTTTAAACCCAAACCTCTCTCTCCCACGCACGTAGGATGGCATTGTTACCCTGGCTATTGGACTGGAAAACATTTAAATGAGAACAAACAGTAACAACAGCACTGTCGTTTCAAGAAAGCACCACTCAGATATATGGCTCTTACACAGATATGTCCAACAAATGGGCACTTTCAAGTTACTTTCCAATGTTTTTTTCCTTTTAAATCTACTGTACAGTGGAGGGCTGTAACAATGACTCGCGGGAACATTGAGAAATAATGTGTTTAATCAGAGGCCATAAAGCCAGAGATGTCCACAGTTCACATTACGTTACAGCGCTTTTAGATTAACAAGGAGGAGAATTCAAATGTGCTGGAAAAAATTACAATACAGAAAAATTGCTTTCATTGAAAAGAGGGGAGGGGGTGGTTATGAATATTTTTCACCAAGAAACCCCTGAACCCCTTGTGATTAATGCTCAAGGTTCCTAATGCTCAAGGTTATTCTGTGAATCCCCTGTGCTGTACGTCTACCAAGATAGAAGCCATCCCAGCCACATTGTGTTCATATTCAGGCAGATGGCATATTTCTTTGTAAAAAATAGCTGGGATCTGGTTGTTCTCAGCATATGGATTTTTTTCAAATATGGAAATGCATAGGCCTTATGCTCTTGAAAAAAAGCATATTGATACTGGCAGTGTGAAAAATGTTTTTTTTTTGCCATTAAACTCATTAGCAAACTTATCGCAGAATTCCCTTTCATCTTTCATGCGCTTTTATTTTTATATGCAGCTTTTCCTCCTTCCTCCTAAACACGTTGTTTTAATAAACGTGTATTCGTTTTTGAAAGAAGACTCACTGAATTATGATTAATTAAGAGCAAAGAGGTTCAGCACCACTCCCCGTTCCCCAGGGCTCTCTTGGAACTATCAAACCACGTCTTTGAAGTTATGAGGGGTATATTTTAATAAGTGAATATAAGTCAATTATTATTTCTAACGAAAGGAGGTATTTAATTAGCCTGCGCGTGAGGCATGCTAAGTCCATCTGAAATCTTACGTTTCTTTCTTAACTTCTTTATATCTTTCACAAAAAAAGTGTACCCAACTAATGCCACATATAACCAGTGGTGGACACTAAGAAACTACATTTACTTTACTTATTACCGTAATTACCTGTTCTTACTTAAGCATTTCCATTTTTACTTTTACTCCCCTACACTAAGGCAAATGGGGTTAAATGTAGGACTTTTTACTCTTACTGGAGTAATATTTCATCTGGGTATCTGTACTTTTACTCAAGTAAAGGGTTTGTGTACTTTGTCCACCACTGCATATATCTAACTTTAATCCATATACTTAAAGAAGACCCAATTTTGATTTTGAGTCACTTTGGTGATGCACGATGTCATTTTTTATTCATAAGATTTTAAAGATGATAAACTGGTTCATAATGTATGAATGGGTAAGTGTAAATGAGGCCGAAGCAATGCAATGCCTCATTATCTGCATAAACACTAGTCATAATCAATAAAGATATGCCGATTTCATCAACATCTGTCCTTACCGTTGGCTTACATGGAAAATAAAAGCAATTGTTTTTCCTTTTCTTTTTCTCTTAAAATTGTCATTGTAATCTGCAGGAATTTTACTGGTGTGCAAAAGGTTAAAGGATAGTGATTATTTTGGCCCAGGTCTGCTTCAGTGGCTTCAGCTGATTGGCTGAGCACACACTTCCCCAGCCTGCCCCAGTGTTGGCAATGTAAAGTTTCAGATGTCATGTGATCAGCGTAATTACAGCAAACGTGTTATTGGTGAATAAACGCACTTTCCTGGCTGGAAATTAACACAATGAAACAAAAAACGGAAGATGGAAACTTCCACAGAAGACAACGACGACTCTGAACGAATTGCTTGCTCTTTTCTTGCTGTTCAAAACCCACGTCTCCACGCTGGGCATGTAATTGTAGCAATATTTCACTTGCTGTCAGTCTTACGGCAGAACGCCTGTTATCTCCAAGTGCAGGGTACGCTTTCAAGCCGTAGAAACACCGAGCAGAATTACAGAATTACACAGAATTAGCCAAGCAGTTTTTTCCCGCCTGCAAATCCAAACTTATCTCTTTGGTTTTTAGCAGATAGTGTGGCATCGCTCAAGGCCTCCAGGGGACAGATGTGTGTCCATACACTGTAGCACATGACTCATGCACATGGGCTGTCTGACTTACCCATGTGACCAGCTCTCCTCCAATCAGAGAAAGCACAAGGACTGACAGGGCACTTCACTCTGTTCTGCCTGTGCGTATTTCCCAGCGTGTCTGTATGTGTGTGTGTGTGTGTGTGTGTGTGCATGCGTGCGTGTGTGTGTGTACTGGGTGCAAAAAAAACTGTTCAGTTCTTTAAATTTATATAAGTCTAAAATATTCTTCCCTTGACTATTGTAAAAGCTGCTCAACACTTCCTGCATCCCCCCCCCCCGCCTCTGAACAGTGCAGTAAGTGTACAGACCATCAGTATGAATACCTCAGTGTCTGAGCAAGAACTTGTAAAACATTGCAAGGAATGAAAACAAAATATCTTGCTTCACTTCCTACCTGTAGGAAAAACTTTATCCATGATGCAAGAAGTCAGTTTTGACACGGGACAACTGGACCTCTTCTGCCTGCATTGATACAAAACATGAATTTCAGTGCCTGGAGAACTAATGTGTGAACAAACTCCCCACGCTGTTATTTCAGAGCGTCCGTCTCCCAGTCAGAGAGGAATAACCTGCAACTTCTGCTCAGGTACGTGGTGAGTCATCGCGTGTACGTGTCATAATGGCAGTTTGTGTGTGGCAGCGTGTACGTGTCATAATGGCAGTTTGTGTGTGGCAGCGTGTACGTGTCATAATGGCAGTTTGTGTGTGCAGCATAATGGCAGTTTGTGTGTGGCAGCGTGTACGTGTCATAATGGCAGTTTGTGTGTGGCAGCGTGTACGTGTCATAATGGCTGTTTGTGTGTGGCAGCGTGTACGTGTCATAATGGCGTTTGTGTGTAGCAGCATGTACGTGTCATAATGGCGTTTGTGTGTAGCAGCGTGTACGTGTCGTGCTACAGGGCCTGTGGCAGCTCAAGGCTGACCCTGTTGACCCTGTTGACCCGGTTGGCGTGTGGAGGGCTTGTTCGATGACCCGGTTGGCTTGCCACTCCAGGCCCGCTTCACTGAGCATGGCATCTGCAAGTGCGGACTGAACAAAGACGTTTGGGCTGCCTCCCCTCTCCTCCGCTGGGTGTCCTTGCCACGGACGCCGCTCGCCGCTGCGTGAATGGCGGTCACGGGCTTCGCTCGTTGGAGCGTCAAATCGATATTCCTGGTAGTGTCTCTCGTGTCGCGCTTCCTTGTTCAGGTACGGGCTGGTGTGACTCCTCTCGTACCCCCCCTTCCTCCCTCCCTCCCTCCCTACCTCCCTACCTCCCTTTGAGTACCGTGTCTGTCTCTCACCACTCACACAAAAGGCTCTGACGCACAGCCACTTCACAGGAGTGAGTTTACTCGCTCTAAGTTCAGATCAGGACTGAGCCACGCCTTTATTCACAGGCTGCACGGGAAGGTCTGCTTGCGGGATGCCAGAGGCGACATGGCAATAAAGGCATGGCTGATTTAAAGGGGCAGTCGCTGCGTGGCACAGAGGTGAGGGAACCCAGCTGATGACCCAAGGGTTGCCAGCTCGATTCCAAAGTGAGGCACATGTACCGCAATTGGTTCTGCCTGCAGCGAGTTTCGAACCAAGGATCTCGCAAGACAAGAGAGCGATTTAGCCCGCTGAGCCAAAGACTCAAGTCCCTAACTCTGGGAACTAATCACACTCTTATCGACGTCACATTCTGTAGCGGACGCTCACGCGTTAACCCCATGTACCAGAGCTGCACCGCTACACACAGTCACTGCATTTGCAAGCAAGGTGCTTAATGTGAACGGCTTCAGTAAATATCCAGCTGTGCAAACAAATTATGCACAAAAGTGTAAGCTGTGTAAGATTTCTACTCTAGACGAGAGCATCTGAAAAGCAAATAATATGCGTATATATATATTATTTTTTTATTTTAAGTCAACAGTGTTCTTCGCTGATGGATTTGCATAAAGCCACAGTGTTCTGCATAAAACGACAGTGCGTGCATTTGTAACGGGGGTAAAGAAGCAAAACAAGCAGAACCTTTCCCTGACAGAGAAGGATGTGTTCTGAAAGCACGTAATCAGGCGCCAGCTGTGGCTTTTCAGGGAAAACGCGGGAGAGGCCGGCAGATTCTCCCGATCGCAATCTGCACCGGCAGCGCCTCTGTGTGCTCGTCAAGAGGGAGACGTGCGTGGAACAGCAGCGAGGAGGCCCTGACGGTTATGTGCTCCGCGTTGTAAAGACTGAAGGGGAGCCATCACAGTGGGCTGGGCCTGAGCGCCATTGTAAAAGACAGATGCACTGATTGGACAGAATGCGTAATGCATTGCATTACATTACATTACAGGCATTTAGCAGACGTTCTTATTTATCCAGAGCAACTTACAGTTTACATTTCTTTACAATCCATTTATACAGCTGGATATTTTAACTGAAGCAATTCAGGTTAAGTACCTTTAGCTCAAGGGTACAATGGCAGTGCCTCACCTGGGAATTGAACCTGCAACCTTAACGTTACAAGCCCAGTTCCCTAACCATTATACCACATTGCCGTAATGATATACTAAGTATGGATAATGGATAACTCACTCTGCCTAGGTGTACAGTTTTTTGGTCGGGAGAGGTGGGCGGGGAGGGGGGTCAAATGGCCCCAACCCCAATGTTGGAGAGCGTTAAATAGTAAATTGCCTTAGTAATTAATTTCACGCTTCTAAAAATATCATGCACTTTTTATCCACACCCTAAAGGCTGACAGGATATATGGCGAAAAGAATACGAGCTCGGCTGGATATTTAGCAAGCGAACTAAAGTTTTGCTGCTTGCAAACTAACTGGCTGGCCAACTAGCCAGCTAAATGGAAACTGTTGTATCCATGCAAGATGACTTATCTTAGCAACAGTGCACCCCCCAATGTTAAAATGAAACCCACGCAGCTCCTACCTACACAGTCCAAAAATATATATGATGGGACATGTGTGCAGGTGAAGGAGTAGACTGTTTGCGTGTGTACTGTGGTACAGGTGTACTGCACAGGTAAAATATCAATGTCTCAGGGCCTCCCGGGTGGTGTAGAGGTAGAACGTTCAACTGCCCACTGCAACCGGGGTTTGATTCCACCAGGTCGCGCCAGTTTCAGCTCTGGCCAGGAGTGCCACTAGGGGGCGGAAATTGGCTGTCCGCCCCAGGATGGGGGGAGGGAAGCCGATACGAGGTCGCTGCATATAGGAGTGGCCCTGTGTGTATTCCGGAGTTACGGTGACGGCTTGGCGGGTTCTGGCTCGTTCTGGCCACGCATGTCACTGCTGGTCTCAGGACTACAGCAGCAAACTCTCAATATGAGGGAGGGGGATAATTGACGTGAAAAAGAGGGTATAATTGGCTACTAAATTGGGAGAAAATTTGGAAAAACAGCAGAAAGAGAAAATAGAAAAAAATATATGTCCATGTCTCGTTTGTGCATTTTGTATTTGTTGTTGTTGGCGGTGTGTGGGTAACACACTTAGGGAACACAGCCAGCTCCCTTCACCCCGAGGTGGGTCCGTGTGTGGAGTACGGCCACAGCTCAGCACGACCAGCTCAACCCAAGCCTGTCTATCTGTTGTCCTTCTTTGATTTTTTTTTTTTCTCCCGTCTCCCTCCCTCCCTCCCTCCCTCCCTCCCTCCCTTTTTTTTCCCTCCCTTGGATTGCTGAATCATCGCGTTGAAGCGTACCCTGATTGCTCCAGGCCCTTGTCTCTGCAATTAGGCCTCTGGAGCTGCTGGGATAGATTTCAGTGCAATGATCTAAAAGCAAATTACACCAATTATGCTCGTTCCAATCCCTGCTGATCTCACAGCCAAACCGACACATAGATGCATGTCTTTTATCTGGGCTCGGCTATTTAGTTCTGCTTTCACAGAAAGAAAAAAAAATATATATATATATATATTATATAAAGAAAAGGCCAAGGTTATCCCCTAAGCAGTAAAATGAATGTTTCTATCCACTGTTCCCACACTGCTGCTTCAACAATGCTTGTTTTGTAACCACGGAAGGGAAAATTGCTTTCAGACACGAGTGTGGGGGATTTTCCAAGAAAACGGTTTCATAGAAAACTCAAATCAATATGTTATAAGACCACCGAATACAATACACTCTGCCTGGTAGCACTTGTGGAAATATGTAGTGTATCTCAACTGTATCGAATGTAGTGAAAGCCCTTGTGGTAACAGTGAAGGCAATACAGACTGACAAACTTATCTTCTTTTCTTCTTCTTTTGCAAGGAGTCTTGCCAGTCTTGGTCTCTCAATCTGCCCATCCTATCTTGCATTAAATGCACTTCATGCATTTCTCTGGTTTTTGGTATAAAGATCCCTAGCTAGGAAAGACAGGGTAGACAGAGTACACCTGTAATTACGCACTATTGTAGTCACAAGTACTTTTTTAACCCCCCGTTTCAAAATGTGTCTAGATTCTGCTGCCCCTCCAGAAACACAGGAATATAACACCACCTGCACTTGGAGGAACGTTGGGACAGGAAAGGTTGGGCTTGACACGAGACTGACGCTTTAGCAGGTTTGTGTTCAGCGGTGTGGCGCTGAATGCAGGTTCCACAAAAGTGTATTCACTACACACAAAGACACAGGGACCTGAATGAAATAGATGCAGCAGCCATGACACACCTGGCTCTGAAGCGTCACCACAGGTGTGTGAGGCTAAGCAGGGAGGGGCTTTCAGGCACAGCCTCCATTCTCTCTGCAGCAGTTCATGAGTTCTGCCTTGTGGCAAAAACCTAGCACACGTGCAATATTTCTTACGACTCAATTTCACTCATATTTCAGTGTGTGTGCGCGTGTATGTGAATGTATGAGCACGTGTGTGTGTGAGTGCATGTGTGTGTGCATATGTGTGCATGCGTGCGTGCATGTGTGTGTATGCGCATGTATATGTGTGTGTGTGTATGAGTGTGTGAGCGTGTGTGTGCATGCGTGCGTGTGTGTGTGTGTGCGTGTGTGTGCATGTGCATGTGTGTGTGTGTGTGTGTGTGAGCCTGCGTGTGTGAGCGTGCGCGTGTGTGTGTGTGTATGAGTGTGTGTGCACATAAACAGAGTGCAAACCCTCCTAACCAGTTTGAGTCCATCTTCACAATTTCACATTTGAAAAATCCTTTGACTGCTGCATCGCTGACATCCCTGTTGATCATGACAAATTGATTGATGTGGCTCAACATCGGCGTGACACATCGCCCGGCGCAACATCCATCAGCGCTTACCCCGTAAACAGCCCCGCGTTCGCTCGCCGTCTCTCAAGCTGAGCGTCCATGCTGAGGATCCCACAGCCGTGTTTGTTTGTTTTTTTTAAACCACTATTAAATCTCTACGGGCAGTGGAGGACCGCACGGGTTCGAGACCTCTGTCTCCGTGAGCGATGGAGACACATTTCTGGAGCGTTTCCGGAAGATTCTCGCTGAGTTTGTTATCGAAAAGTGGAAGGGACCCTTACAAGGTTTACAAAACCATAACCCCAGTAACCAGGGCCCCGATGTGACGCACAGAGCGTGCAGCTCGGCCCTCTGAATTCTAACTATTTGTTCATTGTTCTTAATTAGACACTTTTAATTTCTATTAAAGCCTGATAAAGGCCACATTATGTCAGAAATAGCTATGCATGCCAAGAACAATAAATGTCCCATATTCACATCCCAGGACTTTCAATCAGTCAGATCAACTAATGCTCTCATTTTCTGTAACCTGCTACGTATATATCAATTATAGACTGGCAGGTGAAAGCAGTGGGGGCCTAATTGTTGAAAGTCTGGACACCTGGTCACTGAAACAAAACCATTTGTGGAAAATTAAGAGTTTAATGACAGAGCAATTGGCAACGAGCCAAACCTGCATTGTGTCAAAAGATGTTTAAGGGGAAAAAATGATGATAGACCTTACACAGATGTTTTCAACAACCTTAATTTATCAAGAGATCAGCTGTAACAAAAACCAGCATGGATTAGATCATTATCAAAGTGTAATTTTCCTCAACTTCTAGAGCAGGGTTCCTCAAATCTGGCCCACGAATCCAAATTCGGTCCTGGTTTTCCTTTCTCTCACATAGTTAATTGAACAATTAATGCAATTTATTGGCCGGAATGTCTTCACACCTGACTCCCAGGTAAAGGGAGGGTGGGGAAAAACAGCAGTGCTCGGCCCACGAGGACCGTGATTTGGGAAACCCTGTTGTTGAGGAAGGCGACCAATCGCAAGGCAGAACAATGGGTATCTGTGTCCACAGGGTCTTACAACACGGGCAAGGCTCTCATTATTCATTTATTTCATTTTACCTTCCCTGTCGGTTGGAAAGACCTTCAATGATTCACCTTCAGTGGTTTGAGATTAAGTAACCGTCACTTGTTGGCATTGAGGGATACATTATTCAGAACAGCTTTGCCCCAGGCTAAAACTCCTATTTTTTTGCTAAATAAAACAGTACGTGTGGGGAAACGCGTTGAGCCCTAGCCTGCTTTACGTGTTGAGGCCTAGCCTGGTTTACGCGTTGAGGCCTAGCCTGGTTTACGTGGAACCTGCAGGCACTGCACCCTAAATATTCCTTACACTTAATTATCATATTTGATCATGCCTTCATTTTAATACACTTACAGATGGCTCTTTCTCGATTTGTTCTTGGTAATAGACAAGTCTGTTTTCTTAAATAAACCACATTCCTCTCCTCTTTATATTATGGACATAAACACTTTCTTCTCCCTTGGACTGAGAGCAATAGAATCTCTCTTTCTTACTAAACAGGACATAAAAGCCCTGGGCTCAGGAATCAGAAGGAAACCAGGCTGGCAGTGTAGTGTAATGGTTAGGGAGCTGGGCTTGTAACTCAGAGGTTGCAGGTTCAATTCCCAGGTGGGGCACTGTTGTTGTACCCTTGAGCAAGGTACTTAACCTGAATTGCTTAAGGAAAATATCCAGCTGTATAAATGGATTGTATGGATAAGAGCATCTGCTAAATGCCTAAAATGTAAATGTAAATGTAAAGAAACCGTGTAGATGGAGTGAATAATTCAGAGACGCTTCTCCAGCTAATGGAGGTACCCTGCCACGGTAGGACTGTCCTGTGAGCCATCGCTTTGCCCGACCGAGTGGCGCGTGTCAGAAAAGTCTTTATATATATATTTAGTTTGAAAAAATAATAATACATTTCATTCCATGAGGTGATCATGTCAAGGTTTTGCTTTGCGCTCTGAGATGACCAGATGCCCCGCATTGTGTGAGACTGGCCTGTATTTCAACCTTTTGTCCCACCCTATGTTGTCCTATATTTGAAATTAAATTAAATACTATATCATACCCCCTCAAGACTGAAATGGTGGCCAAACGTTAGAGGTTTGGGGCCCTGGTGCTCACGGGGCAATCGTGTGCAGCTTCACACTGTGGGCCAATCTCATACTTTTAAACTCAGTGTTACCGCCACAACCAACCTAGCAGAGCCAGCGTTCTCGTCCCCATGACACGCCCATGAAACATCTCCATAAGCAGTGTCCCAAAACCATTCAGAATGAGCTTCACGTTCAACAGTTCTAAAACGTAAGAGAACGCTCTGCCGATTGAACGAGCCCGCTGATTCGCTGCCTGTTGAACATGTGATCCGTATCAGGACCAATGACACGTCCCCATGTTACTCGGTCAGTGAACCTCCTCTAGATGTTTGTGAGGTAAACTACGTTCAAACTAAATACTTTTTGTGTGTGTGTGTGTGTGTGTGCGCGTGTGTGTTTTAAAGAGAGATGAATCTGAAGGATTCAAGCGTTTCGGCACTCTGCCTTCTGAAGTCAATGGTGTTATTAAGTTGGCAATCTGCGTATACTTAATTAAACCATCCCCAAAGGTGTATCAGTTCATTAGAGAGGAATTTCCAATCAGTGCCGTTTTCAGTAAGGCTATTAACGAGTTTCTGAAACACGGCTGAACATCCAAAGGAACTGCACATTTTTAATATAAGAGGATTAAGCCCTCTTAATATCAGGTTACAAGCTGAAACCAGAGGTGCGTACAGCACAATATTTTCTGGAACTTCTGCGTTTTGATGTTGATGCTGATGTTTTTTAAGGCTTTTTTTTTTTTTACCCTCACCTTTACATTTTACACCACACAAGTATAGGGCTCCTAAGATTCTTACGTTCTAAGCTTAAGTACGTTTTAAACTAAAATAAGAGCAAAGACACATTCCGCACTTCTGTCTCTAAATGTGTGGTATGAAGCCATGCAGCTGATGCTCCTTTGACCGTCCGGCAGGAAATTAAGTATCGCTGAAATATCACAACGTCTTACTGCATCTCAATTAGCATAACTCATCTTCATAATTCATCACTTTTTTTTCTATTGCTTGTTATTTTTTTGTTTTTTTTGTTTTGCTATTGGCCTGCGCCTCAAATCTGAACAGAACTTTGGCTACGACTACGAGTTGCAACGGCAACTTATGGAAGCTGCGCTACCGAGAACGCCTTCAGAAGCAAACAACAGCGGCTCAGCTCGGCTATCTTCTCTCTGGAATTGCAGGTCTGAGCCCAGACACAATCAGGAGGCGGGCGGTCAGCTAAATGGTATCAGACCCATCTTCTTTATTTGTTTTCCGGGGCAATCCAGGTTCAAGTCCTTTTTCAGAGAGGCTTCCCGAGTTAAAGTGCTTTCAGACACCGGGCTGCATGGAGGCGCTGGAAAACAGGAGATGGCGGGGATGGGGGGTGGTGCAGCGTTCACAAACTGGCTGATCGATGACAAGTTGTTAAGGTCAGAAAATCAATAGCCGCAGCAGGAAAGGCTATCCACTCGATTGTGCCTGCGCTTCCATCTCGGGCACCTAAGAGGCCAACGCTGGGGAAATGATGGGGAAGGGAATTCATAGAGCACTCACTTTTCGCGTGGAGCCGGGAAACAGGACACAGATCTCCCGTTTCAGCATAAAAATAAAACAGGCACTATTACTACTAAAGATAATAATAATAATTACAATAATAATCATATTAAAAATATATTTATGAATATTTATTTCATACACTATATTCAAATCACTTTACAAATTAAAGAACAAATTAACAATAAGACTAAGAATGAGTAATAAAATATAATATATAAAAACGTGGGGGGAAAAAGGAAATTAAAATGGGTCTGGTACTGTATGCGTCAGTATGTGTCTCACACTGAGGCAGCACCAGAAGCTCAAATTAATGAACTACACCACCGCTCCGCTCCTCTCCGCTCCTCTCCTCTCACCTCCCCCCTAGGCCTCTGACAGGCCAGCCTTCAGGTGCGACTGCCCCCCAGGTGATGAGAGGCAGTGCCCCCTGCTGTCTATCCTCATCGTGGTGCAGGTGTCAGGGAGAATCTGCCTCCCAGTATGCAGTTTACCAGCGTCACAGCATTTTAGGGTACAGTATAGTATAATGGTTAGGGAACTGGACTTGTAACGTTATGGTTGCAGGTTCAATCCCCAGGTGGGACACTGCCATTGTACCCTTGAGCAAGGTACTTAACCTGAATTGCTTCAGTTAATATCCAGCTGTATAAATGGATTGTATGTAAAGAAATGTAAACTGTAAGTCGCTCTGGATAAGAGCGTCTGCTAAATGCCTGTAATGTAATGTAATGTAATGCAGGATCCACATCACACCGTTTTACGGTACAAGTCTCTACATCACAACATTTTAGGGTACAGCTAGAGGTGTGAGTGTAGGTTTTTCTTCCCCACCAATTACTCTGGATCAATTAGCTAATTACCTGTCTACACCAACGTCCGTTCACTCAGTGATTAGCCCACAGTTAAACCTTTCATACCGGGACAAAAGAACACTCCTCGTCTGGCATTCATGAGCTTATCAATAAACGTCGCTGAAATGTCAGTTTTCAGAAATGACTGGGCTAATGAAGTCATTAAGTCAGCGTGAAATCCAGACAGAGATACGGCCCTCCCTGCCCACCCCTGGGTTAAGAGCCTCACCAATCACAGGCCACACCAAATCATTAAGGGGAGAGGACGGAGGGGGCGTGGGAACGGTCTGTTCAGCGCTCAAAAGCCAGGGTGAAGCCACGGGCCTCGTTCTGATTCAGATCAATAATGGAGACCGGTTACCGCCGGCAGCGAAAGAGACGGGTACGAGCACTCGACACGCTCAGCTAAAACACCCTGGGGGGGAGCACGCTTATGGGGTGGTGAATGACAAACAACATGTGTTATTCCGCATGACACACACACACACCCACACACACACACACACACACACACACACCGCATGCAGAACGCAACCTACAATCAAGCCTTTTCCCTTCATTCTACTCGCCTGGAGGTTGTGTGTCTTGAGTGACAGCTACCAAAAACCGCTCATTTAGCCTGACAATCGTGCACTTAATCACAGTTGATTGACTGAAAATTCCATTAAACTCAAACTCTTCGGCACCGTGGCTCCAAACTGTTGATCCAAATTACCATTTTAATTACTTATCGAAAAGCCTCGCCTCCTCGAGGCTCTCGCACCAGGAACGATCTGCTCTGAACCGCCCACGGCGATTTGCTTTTCATTTCACGAATGTCAAATATCGCAGAAGTGCTGCTTAAATTCTTCCACTAATTGCGCGAGATATTTTCTGATTTGACGGTGGTTCTGTGTTTAAAAGGTGCTGTGTCAAAAAGCACTTTTGAGCAGTTTTTTTGTTTTCCATGTTAGCCAAGAGGTCTCTGTCCTTGAAACCAGGACTGGTTGTCAGGGAATGTGTGTGACAAGGACTGTGCTTGTCAAACTGAAGGTTTAGCTGCTCTTCACCACTAACTACATACAGGTTACTGACACAATAAAGGAGACACCTGTCTTAACAGAGCGTTGAGCCACCATTAGTCACCAGACCAGTTTCAATGCGCCTTGGCGTAGATTCTACAAGTGTCTGGAACTCTACTGGAGGGATGCAACACCATTCTCCCACGAGAATTTCCATCATTTGGCATTTTGTTGAAGGTGGTGGAAAATACTGTCTCAGGCACACTGGAAAAATCTCCTATAAGTGCATAATTTGGTTGAGATCTGGTGACTGAGATGGCCATGGCATACGGTTTACATAGTTTTCATGCTCATCAAACCATTCAGTGGCCACTCGTGCCCTGTGGATGGGGGGCATTGTCATCCTGGAAGAGACCACTCCCATCAGGATAGAAATGCTTCACCATAGGATGAAGGTGATCCCTCAGAATGGCTTTGTATTCCTTGGCGTTCACCTTGCCCACTAAGGGGTTGAGTGGACCTAAACCATGCCAGGAAAATGCACCCCACACCATAACAGAGCCGCCAGAACCCTTCATTTACTCAAGTGTTTCCTTTATTTTGGCAGTTGCCTGCATGTGAATTTAATGATGACAGTGCAGCGCATTACTTTCCATTGTTATTCATGTCTTGCACACTGCAATGCATTCGCACTGCGTTGGTATCACTACGGCGATGAAATATATGAAATTGTGTTGTTGTTGTTTTGAGACCGGCTTTACTGCTGGATAAAAACAGAAGGCTTGTAAAAGTTGGTTTCAAACCCCATTTCTCAAGATGACCCCCCCATCCCCCGACCCCCGGGAGGCTGTACCGACACCCCCGCACACGTTCAGAACATTCCGGCTCACACCGACGCCGGTACTGGTGCTCTGACACCTGGTATTTCCTGCGGAAAGATTTATAGCCTTTATAACCATGTTTAGAGGAGCAGAGAGAGTCCCGGCTTTCTGAAAGGTCAAGATTATCAGTGCGGGGCGTGGTGGGGTGGGGGGGGCTGAGCTCAAACACTTCCTTGAAATTTTCCACTTTGTCTGTACAGAGCACTTTGGGAGAGATTCTCCACCACTCTCCACCCCTGGTCTGTGGAAGTGTTACTCCAGTACATGTTTTATGATGAATGTGGAGGGGTTGGGCGGTACCCAACAGATTGCCCTGGACAATATTCCCACCCCCACTACCCTCCTAATCTTTCACAGTTTTTAGTTTTATCTAAAGAACATAGGCGGTGTAGTATAATGGTTAGGGATCTGGGCTTGTAACTGTAACTGTGGCACAGTTACAAGCTGTAATTGTGCTTGTAACTCAGAGGTTGTAGGTTCGATTCCCAGGTGGGGCACTGCCGTTGTACCCCCTGAGCAAGGGTACTTAACCTGAATTGCTTCAGTAAATTTCCAGCTGTATAAACTCAAACGTATGTAAATAAATGTAAATAAATGTCACACAGAAAGACTTTCCGGGGGCAGGTTTGGCACTCTCCCAGGGTGTAATTGGTTTAATTATTATTTGATCATTTAATTGGTGTCAATCAGTCAATTGATATAGAAGTCAATTGGCTGAGATAAGTGGGGAGTCAGTCAGTCTTGTCTTGATGTGTGTGTGAGTGCGCGTGCACGTTTTATGTGGAATGTTTGATGTTGAATGTTGGATGTTTAATGTTGTGGAAGTGCGTTTGTCGAAAGTGACTCTGCTGAAAGGTCACTGGATATGTGTGTGCCTGAGGAGGTTCCAGGGAACTCTGGAGGAAGAGGCGCGGTGTCCCGTAAGTTTAGTTATTTTAACTTGTTATTTTCGTTTGTTGTTTTTACCCGAAGCTTCGCGGTGAGTAGGGTGAAGACGACAGTTTGGTGCGAAACCCGGGACAGAGCAAGTATTAACGTAACATATGTCCAGTGGCAGCAGCCTGGTTTCTCCTGAGGGCTGGTTGAACAAAGTAAACTGCATAACCAGATAGCAGTGAAATGGTTGCCTGTCTTGTTCCATATGGGCAGAGATTACAATGAATTACAAAGGCCTTAATTGGTTTAATTATTATTTGATCAACGGACAAAGCCTCTGGGTGAGAATGTGAGTTGTGATTGTGATTTAGTATTCAAATCAGGTGTTTTCAGTCTTGTCTTGATTTCCGTTTTATGTGGAATGTTTGATGTTGAATGTTGGGACTTGTTTTATGTGCCACGCGAGGTGTCCGCCTCTCTCCCCGGTGTGATTATGGAAGCAGACTCGGTTTTAGTGGAAAGAGGTCGACAGTAGTGTTGAGCAACAAGAACTCACCAGAAGAGTGAAGTGAAATTATTTTGCTAACAGTATAAATTGAATCACAATTTGCATATTATAATTTAACATTTTGTCTGTGTTTGTGTTAGTCTTTGTTATATGTTTAAATTGAAAAAAAATAAATTTTTAATTTGTTCCCATTTATCCTTCAGCATTTCAGAGGCAGATAAAATATTGTGCTGAATGTTCCCTTTGTCTTCCCGATGGATCAAATCTGAGTAAATACCCAGGGCTCTGCTGGAGATGCAGGACTGAAACGCGCTTTTTGGCGACGAGGAGGGGAAAAAAACTGTTAAAAGTAAGAAGCCCATCTAGGCTCTTCCTAGTTCTTTTCTATTCCTATTCTTCCTAAAGAATATCTAGTAGGCCTACTGCATCAAGCCTGGACTTCAATACTGGACAGTGTTTCTGCCTCCACTACCTAACCGGGTAAACTGTTCCAGGCATTGACAACTGTTTTTTACTTCCTAATTTGCCTTTAATAATAATATAATAATAATAACATATGCCATTTAGCAGACGCTTTTATCCAAAGCGACTTACAGTAGTGAATGCATACATTTTCAGTATATGTGGCCCCAGTGGGGATTGAACCCACAACCTAAGCTTGCCAATGCTGTGCTCTACCAACTGAGCCACACAGAACCAACCTTCAACTCATTTCCACAGGCTCCCTCTTGTTCTGCTAACTGAGCTCTTTTGTAGCTGAAAAGTCTTTACAAATCTTTGGTAGTTCACTTTGTTAATCCCTTTTATGAATTTAAAAACCTCAATCAAAGCCGCAGAAAGGACCACGCTTGTTAATCGGACAATTTGCCCGTGTGACGACGCTGTAGGTAAGTGTGTGCAGAGCAGCTTTTAAATAGTTTGATTTTGACCATTTAGGGATTGGGTTTGGGTTTGGGTATCTTCCACACGGGCCATTCTAGTGAGTGATGACCAAGAAAGTTGAACGTGAATGCAGGGTCAATCTTTTAATGCAGCGGTCCCCAACCTTTTTTGCACCACGGACCAGTTTCATGCAAGACTATTTTTCCACGGACGGGGGGGAATCACGCGCATAACAAAACACAATAAAGTGCATATTATATCATTTAATTATTAATTTAATTATTACATTTATAATGTAAATGTGACTCAACTCAACTCAACTTCTTTTAAATGCAGCTTTCTTTTTTTGGCAGTCTTGGAGTCTTCTGCTGTAGCCTATCATCATTGGGTCTTTCCCCCTTTTCAAAGAAGCTCTCCAGCAATGTTTGTTTTTTACTCATTTTTGCTAGGGTTAGCTTGTGGGCTTAATTTTATTGGTGCATGGAAAAAAACTGCGACTGAGACAAGTGCGGAAAAGAGGCACAGACGGAAGTGGTCATTTTTCTAAATAAAACACCCTGCAGACTGCGATAGTCAATAAAATGGAAATAAAATTAAAAAAATGTTTTTATTCTTTCTGTGAGGCCCGGTACCAAATGATCCACGGCCCGGTACTGGTCCGCGCCCGGTTATTGGGGACCCCTGTTTTAATGAATGGGAATGAAAAGGACATGACGATCCACGCGATCGGTGTGACGGCAGAACTGACAGCGCCGCGAGACCAAAGCAGAGGAGGAGGGCGGAGTTACGTTAAAGGCATTTATTAATGAAATACACACTCTGAAAATTTTCACTGAAATGCATCCTTATTAATGTGTCAGGAAAAACCAGCGCAGTTCTCTTCGCTTGACGCAAACGTCCACCCCGAACCCCCTTTTTTCACATGGCAACGAAAAAAACACACATTTTCAACAACATGTGCAATAAATAAACACAGTACAATAAGGTAAGAGAGAAAAACGACACAGAAATAAGTGCCTGCGTTTTAAACACAGATCTCAAAGTGTGTCAATAAACAAAACAAATCCAAAAAAGAAAGAGAGAGACCCAAGTTCCTGGGCTTGAGAGAGAGAGAGAGGGAAAGAGAGAGAGAGAAAGCCCCTCCCGTTTTAAGTGTGCATTAGTGTGAATCGAGACTCTCTGTCGCCCACGGTCACGAGACCGGGAAGAGCTGCCTGTCACCTGAGAAAGACAGGAGAGAAAGGGGGAGAGAGAGGGAGAGAAACAGAGAGAGAGAGAGAGACAGAGGGAGAGAGAGAGCGAGAGCGAGAGAGGGAGAGAGGGGGGAAAGAAAATGGAATTTTCCGTTTCAGCATCGAACCATCTGAGAAGCGTATATTGCACATTTCTTCTTCCTCACGAAATAAACGGAACTGCATCGCCACGCCCACTCCTGTGTTATTTAAGAGACCTTGATCCCAGAAGAGAGAAGAACACGGAGAGTGGCAATCCAAACATGACCATACCCACGAGGACACAAACGGGGCTTAAACAGACCACCTACACAGCAGTCCTTGAAAGGGGAAAACATTAAGGGTTATAGTCAAGCTTAAAAGGAAAAAAATTAAATTAAAATAAAAGTCTCCTTGAGCAAGAAACTTCAGGGCTGTGTTGGTTTTAATAATAATAATAATAATTAGTTATTGACTGAAAGGAAATTCGCAAACAGACCTGAAACTCCTAAATGCTGTAAAGGGAGAGAAAAAAAGAGATCCTTAAAGAAACAGGGCCCTGACATCATACTGTAATGGCTTGAGCTGCCACTCATGACAAAATAATAATAATAATAATAATAATAATTCATAATAACATTTCATTTTGAACTGTGAAATTGATGACAGCTGTTATGGCTCACGGGAGCTTGCCAGTGTGAAGGCCGAATATTCTGCGGCTTTCTCCGTAAAAACAAAAACAAACAAACAAAAACACGCCCAGCTGTAAATACACGACCTTGTGAAGGCTTTGCCCTCCAGCGCAGCACAATTTGGTAGAAGAGTTTCACATTTATAGCACCTGTTATCACGTCTCCTCAGGTAAACCGCGTCCCTTTTAATCTCTCAGTCGGGCTAGGTCTAGGCTGCCCCGCCCCGCCCTGGCCCGGCCAACAAAGTCGAAAGTATCCTCCCACGTCCCTCCCCCTTGCTGCTCCTGTGCTGCCATTGGCCCATCGGGTCTGGAGCATCTCTCGTGAGGTCGGCGCTGTGAGGACGCTTAACTTTAAATAGCACCAGCTAAACATCACAGCAGGACCGCGCGCGTGCACCCTCCACACAATCTGACCGCAGACTGTCCGCAACCTGACCACAGGCCAACCGCAACCTGACCACAGGCCAACCGCAATCTGACCGCAGACTGTCCGCAACCTGACCACAGGCCAACCACAATCTGACCGCAGACTGTCCGCAACCTGACCACAGGCCAACCACAATCTGACCGCAGACTGTCCGCAACCTGACCACAGGCCAACCACAATCTGACCGCAGACTGTCCGCAACCTGACCACAGGCCAACCACAATCTGACCGCAGACTGTCCGCAACCTGACAGCGGTCTGACCGCAGGCCGACCGCTACGTGCCCCTGACCCGCCGCTCACCGTTTCAGCTCTGCTCTCCAGCGCCCTCCAAACCGTCTCTTCCTGACAGCCCGCGCCAGACACGGCGCTTTGCCGGGGTGCATTTTGCCGACCGCCCACGCCCGAACGCCTTCTATTAACAAGCGCCGAACAGACGGGCGACAACAAAAGCGCTGCTCCAGCACTCAAAACTCTGGAGGGAGAAACAAGAAGCCACCTAGCTGAGATATACAGGAGGGACTATTGTGAGAGATAAAGACAGCGGAGAGGCCTGCTCGGTTTGTGTGGCTATCAGGCTCTGAAAGGGATGCCACAGGTTTTTAGCTCAGCTGAAGTGAAGGCTTTCTTCACAAAGTCAAACGGCAAAAGGAGGGTTGGGTTTTTGGAACACGACAGACCTCCTTAAAATATGTTTAAAAAAACCCTAGGACCACCAATGACTGTTGAGCGTCAGTGCCAGTCAAAGCCCCCCCCCCCCCACTAATTCATTGAAATGCTTCACATTTATTTTGAAAGAGCCTGTGTCTGTGTGTTCCTCTGGGACAGCAAGTGGGGTGAGAGGGGAAGAGCGGGTTTCACAGGCTACCGAACCTCCGAAGCTTCAGGAAAACCCTCAACGTCAACCGATCACAAACGCAGCCGTTGTTGCCAAATTTCCCACAATGCCTCTGGGCATGAGCTGATACCTGCAGGTTCCAGGTGGATTCCTGATTTTTATTAATATTTTTATTAAAGCTTCTCGTCGTGTCTGAAGTGCAACCGCACCGTTACCTCGGCCCCGTGCCCTAAAGAATCCGTCGCACGGCCTCTCTGCTTTCCACGCACCTGTGACTATGAGCGGAGGGGAGAAACCCTCACTCGATCACGCCGCTAGCACCTGAGGACTCGGCTCGACATTCCAGGCCACGCCCCAAACGCCCGCCCAGCCTGGCGTCGCTCTACAGCGGCGATATATCCCTTCACAAAGCCTTAGCTGCCAGTCCGACCACAAGGTCTACACCAAGCTCACCAGAGCGCCAGGGCTGGCTCCTGAAAACCCCTCGTGAAAAAATCTGTCTGGAGAAAACGTTTTTGAGCAGAGGCCGGATACGGAGGCCGCACTACGCATGCGCGTGTGCACTGGAGGCTAACAGTCCACACAGTATAAATATTAGCACCACGTAGAAGTCCAATCAGAGAGAGAGCACCCAGAGACTGCCCAGCAGTGATTGGGTGAATGAGGCGTCAAGACAACAAAAAAATGGGCGGAGCTACCGTACGCTACCTGTGACTCACCGATTTGAACCGTTCATTGCGATTTGCCGTGAAGAGCAAAAACCTTTTTGATTGGCTCAAACAGGTAAGAGATTGACAGCTCTTAATTGTAGCTCCACCCGTGTTTTTGGTGTCGTGATAATTCATTGTCCCCTTCACCAGTGCCAGCCCTCACCATGGCAGAACCAGCCTCCCAACTTTTGTTCCACAGCTCAGATAAAATGATTCCTGAACAGTAAATCACACAACACAAAATACACGAGGTTAAAACCTATTCGGTAAAAACAAAAAAAAAAAATATATATATGCCTTTGTCTCATTATACCGGTTCTTAAATCAAACGTAAAACTCAAAGATACTTCTGCCAGACAATACGGGAGAATGTTTCCAGACTGTGATTTCTATCTGTTATAACTAGTTCTTACATACTGCAGTAAATATGAAATGGGTGAATGGCTGTGTGAGCGAGCGTACGTTGCGACTGTAAAATACTAAAATACCGCTTTCAACTTTGGGGGGGGGGGCGAAATAGAAAAATCGAAGGCGAAGCGTTTTCTATCGTATACTGAAATTGCAAATCACTTTGTGTATGGAAGGATCCGGCAGGCTTTGAAAACAACTTCACATTTGTGAACGTGATATATAAGCGTACGGGAGTGATAAAACGATCAGGTTACAATGGAATAAAACTGAAAGGCAAGACTGTTTCATCGGCTCACTGCTGCACTACTGAATTAAACACGGAATGAAGGGGGTCTTCAAAGCGGCACCAAAACGCTTTTAAAGGGCAACAACATCGCATCCTTCCTGGGGTTTGAATGAACAAAGCAGGGGCCTCGGGTGGCGCAACGGTCAAAGCAATCGCCCGAAATGCAAGTTTCCCACTGCAGCCGCAGTTCAAAACCCGGCTGCACCAGCCCGGCTCTGGCCTGCGATTGGCTGTCTGCCCCAGGGGGAGGGAGAGCCGGCAAGAGCTCGCTGAGAAGCGCAAAGGGCGTCCCTGTAAAGTAGGTGGGCGAGTTCCGTCTCGGAGGAGGCGGATCATCGCCGGCCTCTGGGAATTAGCTTGCCCAGTAGTGATGGGCAGAGATTTCCGAATCGGGGAGGGCGAATCTAAAGAAATAGAGGGTATAATTGGCCACCATATTGGGAGAAAACGGGGGGAAACCTGAAACAAAATCTAGAGAGCTTTTACCACTACGTTTAAACCGCAGGCAGCATTTGTATTGCTGCTCCTTGGGTTCGTCAGATAATTATTGTTCAATATCAGGTAGGGAAAAAAGCCCATATTTTCAGATCATGTATCCAGCGGCCAGATTGGTTTACGATGAGTAGGCATGATGAAAGAAATGCTAGCATTTTCTGGTAAACGTCCATATTAAAATCGAAGTTACAGCAATAGGTTTTTTTGGCTTCCAGTTCTGAGGAAACACATTTCAATTATTTTGCAATGAGCAGACAAGAGCAGAAGGGTGTTGTGTTTTGTTGTTCTTGTTGTGGTTTTTCATTCTTTAAATCAAGTTTAAATGCTCGTTTAAATCTGTCGCGTCTTCGCTCTGCTGACGTCGCACGCTCTCCTCGCGCAGACAATGACTCAGCGGGATATTTCGAGACTCCCGGTCCTAGGCTCCTCGTCTTTCTTTCTAACGGAATAGCGGTTCATGAGCAATCTCTTATTTAAGATGATACGAATGGAAAGAAGAACACACTGGTGCCTTGAGACGGTGAGAAGTATTCACAGCAGGAGCGATGAACGGGGAAAAGTCATAAAATGCACTCATCCTCGCGGTCTAATATCAAACCAATCCCACATGCTGTTAATCATTTCTGCAGCAGAGGGCAAGCACGCGAAGCTCAGAAAGCACCTGATTGGTTAACTTGCCATTGGTTAACTTCCCAGCTTCTCTGATTGGTTAATTTCCCATTGGTTAACTTCCCAGCTTCTCTGATTGGTTAATTTCCCATTGGTTAACTTCCCAGCTTCTCTGATTGGTTCATTTGCCATTGGTTAACTTCCCAGCTCAGAAATATGAAAACAACGTGCTCTTGGATATTCATTGCAAATCTAACAAGAAGAAGGAATTAAATACATTTCACCGGTTCAAATTGAATTCATCATTCTTTTGTTCGTTTCACTTTCAGTACATAAATTCTCTTTAATCGACATCGGTCATAAAATAAAAATTTTATAGTTACAGGAATATCAGTTTATTGTATTGAGTGCAAATGGGGAGCAGCTTATAGGAAGTTATTTGCATATTGTAGTGGTTTTAAGATAATTTCATATTAAGAGTTTACATTTCCAATAGCATTTAAAAAAAAGGAACGCATTTGGCTGATCAGCAAAAGTGTTCATCACAGCAAATTTTTGATATAAAATGCTATTTCGCCCGAGGGTTTACCACATTAAAAAAATGGACATTGGGTTCTTATTAATCTGCAATAATTTCATAATTTAAAAAGAAATTCATACGTACGGATTTAAACGCTTCTTTAAAATCATTAATGGAGCGTGTGCATTCAGAAACGGCTCGCCACACAGAATGAGGAGGGTGAGGTCGAGGGCCTCTGGTCAAGGGTCTGAGGGGAGGGGAGGGGGTGTTAATGCTGTGACAGGGTGCCCCTGGAACACGGCTAAAACAAAACCTACCCTCTGATCGAGGGAAACGTGAGAGGGGCAAAGGAACGGGACGGAATAATGCCAGTGCAAAATACATCCTCCGCGTGTTCTGAGCACCTTTATAAAAGCTCGAGCCGAGTCGCGTGCGTCCAACAAACGAAAAAAACGCAGTGACGTCACGCCTTCTCTGTTTCTGTTGCCGGTGCATAAGTCAGACGCGTTCGCGCCGAGCTCAAACGCAGCGATGTTGCATATTCGACGGCTCGACGGGTCGCGACTTCTTTTGAAAAGATACTTCGTCACGGTGAAGATGCAGGAGACATGTATCTCTGAAATATTGTTTTGCTTCCACGACGGTGGTGAACCCCCAAATTGACGCAATCTTGTACCAGAAGGATCGCCACCAATTACGCGTATTGTTTAATTTTTCAACACAGGATAAGACGCCCTTATATTGACTAAATAAAGAGGCTGGTATGCGCTCCAGGTCTAACTCCATGTCCACACTGCTCTGCACTCTCTTCCTAGGCTGCGTGCAGCACGCAGCCACAATTATAGCACTTATGGAAACCATAACTCTTCCAAATCTCTCTCATAATGACTTTTTATATACAATATTGGTATATAAGATAGAACATAAATTACTACACAAAACAAAAAGAAAACATTTCAAACTATTCACAATTGACTCCAAAAAATTTAAACAAAAACAAAAGCAAACAAAAAAACAAAACAAAAACAAAAAAGTTTTATCTCAGAGACAATACACAACTCAGTAAACAGCGTAGAAATTGTCATATATAACTATATATACTTTCTGTGCTCCCAAGACTCGTTAGAGGTCACCTGAAAGAAAATGGGCTCGTTTTAAAAACCTCCACCCCACCCTCTCCCGAATCGCTGGTGTCCGAAAGCTGACGACCGCCGTGCGCGTGAACAGTAACGCCATGTGAGGTTTTTTTTTTTTCTTTTTTCTTTTTTTTTTTTTAGAACAAGGGGAGGAGCGCTGTCCGTTACATCCACAAGGGGGCGCCGTGACGCCTCTCCCTCGTTCCTCGTGTAAACAGAGCAGGGGTCCTTGTCCAATCACTCTTCTGTACAAAAGTATAAATATATGCTTTCTTCCATTTTAATTTTCTTCTCTTTTTTTCACATATTCTAGGACGTGGTGGACGAAAAAAATGTTGCTTTTTTTTTTTTTCGTCGTTATTTTTTTCACAGCCCACCAGATACGGCGTCACTTCCTGTTTGTGGTTTGCTGGTTTGTGTACACGTGTGTGTGTGTGTGTGTGTGTCTTCTTACTCTTTGTCTTTGTTTGTTTCTCTTGGGGCACGACGTGCTCGAGTGATCGGCTGTGCGTAAATGCAGGGTTCCACAGTAACGGGCCGGTGAGGGCCAGACCAAACAAAACTCTGTCCCAACTACAGCAGATCCATTTTGGGTCTATAATGCAAGAGCAGTGGAGCTTTCTGCAACAGAAACAAAGACAAACAGAAACAACAGGCGTGAGAATAACTTCATAAACAATTTTACCACAACGAGAAGACGGAAGATTGATTAAAGGCCAAACTACGATGGCCGCTGCGATCGCAATTACACACGGCTCACAGGAGTGCGTGAGAAAGGGGCATTAATCAAAGCGGCCCAGCCCTTTCAGAGTGGCCGTTTCACCAGCCGAGCGTGAAAGTGATCGAGAATGTCATTTGTTTCAACGTACGGCAAATTCAGAGTCGCTAACTGGCAGCGCAAAACAGCATTGAGCTGGAGAGCAGCATTGTTCCATGAAACACTTTTTTTTCCTTTTAATTGCATGCAGCTCAGCTCTCGATAATTACCTTGAATCTCCATCTCGTCACAACTACAAATTTCAACGTATGGTCCTTGCCCAGGATTTCTTCGTTGCATAAAATATCCAGCTGAAAACAGAATTAGAATAAAAAGGGTTATCAGTTGTTTGACCCTTAAACAGCTTGCATTTGGACATAGTACCGGGCGTCAGGGTAAATCATAGCACAATCAAAACAGAGAAATAAGCTAAACTAAACACAACATTTCTTACGCAAGGAGAGCTCTTCACATGAACAAAGCTTAGGAAGATGAATTAGGAGGATAAATGAGTCATAAACTAATAAAAACAAATGAATCATAGTCCATGTTGTGTGCGGGGGTCTACCTCTTAACCTGCGCCAGAAACCACAATCCTGCACATCCCTCTCCCCCCCAGAATGAGCTTCTCTTACGAGTACACCTACACCCATTCGCCTCAACTTAAAAAACATGAAATAAAAAGACCTTCATCTTTTCAAATGAGGGGACAAAGTGTTCTCGACCAAAGAGCCTTGTGCGTGGGTTCGTTCAGAGCAGAGCTGCCGGGTCTTATCGGAGAAAGGCGTGCGTGCAGGGGCTTTTGTCGCAGGCCGGCGCTAAAACGCCCGATTCAACTAATCAAGGTCTTGATTGTACAGCCTGATCGGTGAATTACTTGTCGAGAGTCTCGCGGCTTATTAGCGTGTGCTAATCCCTCGCCTCCCTAATCAAAGGAAGTCTCTTCAAACGCCGTTTCCTCTGTCTGTTAAACGCTGCGGTCGCACCGAGTCGCCCGTCACCTACGCCGCGGAATCTGCGCTGTCTCAGAGCTGGCACTCTGGGCCTGGTGAGCGCGTGACAGAGCTCAGCCACAGCGCCCCCTGCTGGCAGCACAGTCAGTCTCAAAAGAGACGGACCACTGCTGCAGCGTTATCAGAAGGCAAGGCCACAGGAGTCGCAAGTTAATCAATTTAATTAATAATTGGGGGTGTAAAATTAATAAAATACATCAAGGAGCATACTTTAATAGGGAAAGGGAGGGAGGGGGGATGGCCTAGCTGGAAAATATTGCTCTTTTTAAAAAACTATATAAAATATAACTATTTTACCAGGACGTCCCCCTGCAAGGCAGACTTGGCCAATGGTGTTGTGGGAGCTACGCTGTGGTGGAAGCAGCTGGTCAGCAGGGGGCTAATGGAGGGCTGTGATTGGCTCTGACAGCTGATTGCAGATGCGTCGAGGACGGATATGTCATTTCTCGCCGCCTATTGCCCCGCAACCCATTAAAATCGGCTTTGCCAGATATATATATGCCATTTAGCAGCCGCTTTTATCCAAAGCGACTTCACAGTAGTGAATGCATACATTTTTCAGTATATGTGGTCCCAGTGGGAATTTAACCCACAACCTAAGCGTTGGTTGTAATGCTCTACCTACTGAGACACACAGAACCATGCTCTACCTACTGAGCCACACAGAACCACAGAGATCGGTCTCTGCTGACGCACGCACGCCACGGCGGGGCGACAGTGGTTTTTAACGGCGGTAAAGTCCGTAACCATGCCGACGGTATGACAAGCCTTCCCCATGTCTCTCGGGGAGGAGGAGAAGAAGAAGAAAATAAATAAATAAAAATAAATAAACGGGAGATGATTTGTAGAGCCGTGCCGCCGTGCGCCGATTGGCGGCTGCGCGGCTTTGACAGGCTCCACAAAACATGACAGAAAGCAGGGCGTACTCCGAGGGCTCATCTCCCGGGGAAACGTACGGCGAGTGACTAACGGCCCGGGGACAAATGACATCAGGAGAGATGGTGGAATCAGGGGAGTTATCAGGAGAGATGGGGGATTCAGGGTTTATCAGGAGAGATGGGGGATTCAGGGTTTATCAGGAGAGATGGGGGATTCAGGGTTTATCAGGAGAGATGGGGATTCAGGGTTTATCAGGAGAGATGGGGGATTCAGGGTTTATCAGGAGAGATGGGGATTCAGGGGGTTATCAGGAGAGATGGGTACGGCCACCAGGTGTCATTTGGACCAATTGTGGTGATTTGCCTTGGAGAGCAAACGTCTTGTTTTTTTATTTTTTTATTTTAAAAAATGTAATCGTTATACCGTGGGGTGAATTACCTCATAAAGCAGGGTAAGAGTGGGGCGAGTTACCTCGTTAAATGACGTCAGGTTGAGCTTTTTGGCGATGAACTTCTTGAGGTGCAGGACGGTGGCCTGAGCCGAGCAGCGGATCCACTTCCTCTTCAGACCACGGAGCTTACTGCTGTTACACTCCAAACAGATACTCACCTGCAGGGGGCGACAGAGAGAGGGAGAGAGGGCAGGAGGGGGAGGGGAGGGGGAGGGGGAGGAGGACGAGGAGGAGGAGGCAGGAGGAGGGGGAGGAGGGGGGGGGGGAGGGGGAGGAGGAGGAAGAGAGAGAGGAGGAGGAAGAGAGGGAGGAGGGGGAGGAGGAGGAGGGGGAGGAGGAGGGGGAGGACAGAGAAAAGGAGCTCAGACCAGCAGCAGAGACAGACATGGCGGTCCTGGTCGGGTATTCTCCTCGCCTCTTAGGCCACAGGCATCAGCAGCACCACATTGCCATTACACAATTCAAACCGAAGTGACAAAAACCCAGCAATAACGCTACAAGTTAACCAAAATGATGTTTAATACCACCACAAATGCACCCCATGGTGTGAAGTAGTGCGCCCAAATGCACAGGACATGGTGGCAACTTCCCGATAAGGTTTATTTGAGTTCTTTGTGAAAAGGTTGGAGGGCTCCTGAGGCAACAGGCTGGGCGTGAATGTGAAGATGACATCACAGTGACGGCCACAGCAGCCCTCTGTAACAGCAGTGAAAGAGCCCACTTCCACAGAGCTAAGATAACATTCCCTCCTGTCCTAGTGAAAACTGCCAGACCTCCAACCTACCTGAGAGAGATGGCAGAGAGAGAGCGAGAGAGAGAGAGAGGGAGGGAGGAGGGGAGAGGGAGAGAGAGAGAGAGAGAGGGGGGGGGAGAGAGAGGGAGAGAGGGGGAAGAGGGGGAGACAGAGAGGGGGAAGAGGGGGAGAGAGAGAAAGGGGGGAGAGAGAGAGGAGGGGGAGAGAGGGGGTGAGAGGGAGAGAGAGAGAGAGGGGGGAGAGAGAGAGAGAGAGAGAGAGAGAGAGAGAGAGAGAGAGAGAGAGAGACGTGCTAAATAAAGTAAAAGGTGCTAGTAAGAAAGTTATTCGCAAACTCTCTCCGAGCAGATAAAACATCTGCCGGTACTGCCCTTAAAATCTAAAAATAGCGCGACGGTGAAAAACGGTTATTTTGAAACGTAATTAAAAAAACAAGCAGCGTTGCTGTTATAACCACAGCTGCCCGCGTGCCAATGCTGGGACCCGTTATTTTCGATAAAACAAAACGACGGGAAGCTCTCTGCGAGGTGGCACTGCACGTGAGTTGGCACTCTGGCGCCGAGAGGGCAACGTTTCGAAGCGCATTAGGCACGCCAGACCTCTGAGGGTGACGCTGACGTGAACGCATTGGCGGGGCGGAGATGCGCATCACACGATTGCGTAAAAAACCGTGAGATAGAACCTCGCCTTAAAACGAACAACCAAAAAACCCGACGATAACGCACCGCGCAGCAACAAAACACCAGAGAAAACCACCGGGACGAACGCAAACGAGAACTTATTTTTCAGAGTCTTTAACGAGTCTTATTTTTTCTCTCCGCTTCCGTGAAAGCGAAAGAGCCGCACAGAGGGGTAGTCTCTGAACCGAGAGAGGGAGCTGCGGACAGCCAGTCGCGTACCGGCTGTACGGCATCGGCTCCCGAGGCCGCTGCGCTCAGCAAAGGCATCACGGCACCGGCGCTCGTGACCGACAGGCACGTAATCGCACAGTAAACAACACCTATAACTCTGTCTCCACGGCAGCGGGCGGTTCGCTGTTTGGTAAAATTCTCGCTGTTTGGCTGCGTGGCTCGGGGGACTGGTCCGGCTTTACAAAACCATTCCACCTTTCTGCCTCATTACTGCTAGACCCGACGCGCAGAAACACAGCGAGAAAATGACCATCCGCCGGTACCCGCCCCGGCCCCTGATGGACTCTCACGGTACTGCACCCGTTTAAAGGATCCCTCATTTCCCCCAACTGCTGTTTTTATTTTGCCAGTTACATTTTTACATTTTAGCCATTTAGCAGACGCTCTTATCCAGAACGACTTACAAGATGTGCATTAATACATGGTAGGAACAATCATAGTTAGCGCATGAGATCAGTGCAGTAATACAGCGATACACATCATTGTAGGCAGCTGCGTACCATACCTGTAACACTGTATATATCTGTATATAGACAATAAACCGCAAACAAAGGCATACCCCCTGGGCCTCCTCCTTCGACTATCAAATCTCACCAAATTTACTGTGAGCATCGGGTGTACACTGTCGACTGTCAACCACAAAATGAGGCGTTTTGTTCTATGTTAAAAAATGAAATGTTCTCCTGGAATGGCTTGCTGACCTCTATTGACCAGTCTTGACCTCGGCTGAGCTACAGGAGCCGGAGACGGACCCTGAATAAACGCCCTGTGTGCGTCCGCTCTAAGCACGGAGGCGTTCGGCGGGACTCACCACCCCAAGGTCGCAGCGCAAGGTCACGCTGCCAGAGCGCACACACACACACACACACACGCGGCAGGCGGCACGGCACACTTTCACACTCCTGCCTGAATATCTAACACTTAACACCGGAGAGAGGGCAGCTCACCCATCTGTCATTCTCACTCAGTCTCTCAGTGTCTCTCTCTCTCTCTCTCTCTCTCTCTCTCTCTCTCTCTCTCTCTCTCTCTCTCTCTCTCTCTCTCTCTCTCTCCTCCCCTTTCGTTTCTTTCCCGTTTCTCTCCTCTCTCCTCCCTTTCTCTCTCTCTGCTCTCTTCTCTCTCCTCCCGTTTCTCTCCCTCTCCTCTCTCTCTCTCCCCTCTCTCTCATCTCTCTCTCACTGTTTGACTCCCTCTGATTTCTCAGTGTTTGACTTCCCTCTCTCTCTCCTCTCCTTCTCTCTGTTTGACTCCCTCTCTCTCTTGACTGTATGTATGCTGTGCACACACCGTGGGGCTCGACGCAGTGTTAAATATTCTGACCGCACTGGATATCCCAGTTGAATATCAAAAGGGCAGGGCCTTCACACCCCCCACCCCACCCCCACCCCACGCATCTCTAAAACACCGCCAATCGCTGCAACAGCGCCATCTACAGAGATCTCTCCACAAACCCCGTGACGGGGGGTAAACGCTGCGCAGCTTTTCAGACTCGAGATGAACAGGGCTCGCTGCCCTGCCCTGTGCGAGCGATCGACTGCACAGTTCGCATCTGACCGCGTGCATGGCTGCATTTTACATGCGTCGCATGTCTGCGTGCGTCTGCTCAGAATCAAACGTGCGAGCCTTCCGCGACGCAGAGGAATTATGCTGACTGTGCAGAAAACGCCCAGACATAACGATCGATATCTAGAACTAACTTGAAATATCTCGAAATAATCCATGAATTATGTATTATTATTATTATTATTATTATCATCATTATTACTGCATATGTAGGCATATTCCATGATGAATCTGGGGGAATAGTCCGTTTTTTTCACAGGTAATTTATGACTGTAGGGCCCACGGGTGGCGTGACCGGTAAAGGCCCTTGCCCGGAGTGCAGGTCGCCCACCGTGGCCAGGGTTCGATCCCGAGTCCCACTCGTTTGGCTGTAGACAGGTGTGCGCTCGTACCTGCTCGTCGCTGCGGTGATAGTCGTTGTCCTCCTCCTGCTTCTCCTCGGCCGTCTCCTTGTGGGCCGTGTCCTCGGACTTCACTTCGCCTGCGGGTCGAGGGGTCACAGGTCAGAGGGCACCCACTCACGCAGCACACATCGCCTGCCCTGACGTGGTCTAGTAGAGCGCGGCCCTGCTGAACGCCGCCTGCCGCGGCAGCGCGCACTGCCAGCCCTGGTGAACGTGCGTGCCTCCATTTTTACAGCGGATTGCAGGAGAATTCATTTCGCTCTGGCGTATTAGGCTCCACGCGTAAGATTATTCTAATACCTCAGGATGCGCAGATTAGTTCGGCTGAGCTATAATAAATCTCTTCCGAATTCACAAAGCAGCTGATTTATTCTGATGGAGAACGACACACACACACACACACACACACACACACACACACACACACACACACACACACACACACACAAAGAGGCCTAATCTGATCAGAAAACAGGTTTGGGCTGGTTTGAACTGGTTTGGACTCTTTGAAGACAGTCACCTTGATCTCGTGCACCGCCATTTTGTTTCTATGATAGCTGTCCCAATTTCAGACAGTGGCACAAGGCAAGGAGTCGAGTGTGTTTACCACCGATATGATCACAGGTTACCGGAAAGAATTTGATTCACACAAACTGTAATTAGTGTTTCTGAGGAGTGGAAGGGGAAGGTCCTTACTGTGGGGTGGGACTGGATGAAGATGGGTGGGGTGTGGTGTGGGTGGAGAGGGGTGTGGGTGGAGAGGGGTGTGGCTATGTAATGAGGGGTGGGGTGTGGTGTGGGTGGAGAGGGGTGTGGCTATGTAATGAGGGGAGGGGTTAGGTGTGGTATGAGAGGAGAGGGGTGTGGCTATGTAATGAGGGGTGGGGTTAGGGGTGGTTATGGGTGGGAGAGGGGCGGGGCTATGTAATGGGGGCGGGGCTGGAGAGACCGAACGCACCGTTCCGTTGAGGGTCGAGATGCGCCTTCATGTTGCACAGCTCTCCTTTGATGTCCCCTGGCACCTCCATGCCCAGCTTCTGGTAGAAGTCTCTCTGCTTTTTCATTTCCGCTGTGGGACAGGAGAGGAGAGAGGGAGGAGAGGAGAGAGAGGGAGGGAGGAGAGGAGAGGAGGAGAGGAGAGGGGGGGAGGAGAGGAGAGGAGGAGAGGGGGGGGAGGGGGAGGAGAGGGGGAGGGGGAGGAGAGGGGGAGGAGAGGAGGAGGAGGGAGGGAGGGAGGGGGAGGAGAGGGATGAGAGAGGGGGATCTTAATTTCCCTGCAAGGGTGAGCATCTCTGCTTGGCTCTGATGGAGATGAAGGTGAGGCCACGGTGACCTTCCCCTGACCTCCATCCTTCTGACGTCTGATCGCCACGGTAATTATTTTATCCCGGGGGAAAGGCTCGCACGCCCCGCCAGAGACGACGGGCGACAAAATTCCCCAAACGTGCAGCGAAAAGCTTCATTCTGTTATGAGCGTTTTGAGAGCCGATGAGTCGGGGGCTCGTATTAAGTCAGGATCACGCTGGAAAGCGATTGTAAAAACAACCGGCAAACCTTCTTCCAAGGGAAATATACTTTTCACATTTTATTTTTTTTGCTGCCGTCTGCTTATAAATGTCAAATCAGAATGGTCGCAAATGTTCACGACAGTCTGCCAATCAAGACGACGTCCCTGGAGGATGTGTGTGTGTGTGTGTGTGTGTGTGTGTGTGTGTGTGTGTGTTGACCGCGCGGGGGTAATATATTCATAGTTTTCGTAGTGAGGGTGAAAATCGGGGGGGTATTAGTGATGGGAGGGAGTCTAATCCCATCGCCGCTCAAACTGACCTTCTTGAAGACCGGGCACCAGCTTGTAGACGATGTCTTGCATCGTTCGGTCATGGCTGAGAGAGAGAGAGAGAGAGAGAGAGAGAGAGAGAGAGAGAGAGAGAGAGACAGAGAGAGACAGAGAGAGAGAGGAGAGAGAGAGAGAGAGAGGGAGAGAGGGAGAGAGAGAGAGAGAGAGAGAGAGAGAGAGAGAGAGAGAGAGAGAGAGAGAGAGAGAGAGAGAGAGAGAGAGGAGAGAGAGAGAGAGAGAGGAGAGAGGGAGAGGGAGAGGGAGAGAGGAGAGAGAGAGAGAGAGAGAAACAGAGGTGAAAATGGATCACTGGGAACAGGCTGTGAATCTTAACAGACACTCAAATCCATTAAAACATATTACAAAGGGGGGATAAATCATATTGTGTGTTTGCGTTTATGAGTGTGTGTGTTCATGTGTGCATGTGAATGCATGTATTTATGGCTCCAGGTGTGTGTGTGCATATCTATGAGTGTATGCATGTATACCTACATGTGTTTATGTACGTTTGTACATGTATGTGTGTATGTGCGAATGTTTGTACATGTGTGTGTATGTATGTTTGTACATGTTTGTGTGTGTGTATGTATGTATATTTGTACATGTGGGCATGTATGTTTGTACATGTGGGTATGTGTGTGTGTGTGTGTGTGTGTGTGTGTGTGTGTGTGTGTGTGTGTGTGTGTGTGTGTGTGTGTGTGTGTGTATGTATGTTTGTACATGTGTGTGTGTGTGTGTATCAGGTGGCTGCTGTAGCCCCACCTTGCTGCCTGATACCCCGCAGGGCAGGTTCTCATTTAAAAGCATGACGCTTCTTCAAAGCGGAGACAGACACAAACACCACAGCCCCGGTTTCCCTGTGACCCCCACGCTGGCCCACAACCTTTTCAGTCTGGGGGGGCTCAGTCACGATGTCGCGGGGCCTTGAGTGCGCGACCACACGGGGGTGGGTGGGATGGGGGGGGTGGGGGTGACAGCGGAATAGATTATTCCCTGGCGAGAAGCAGAAGTGAGTGACAGATTGCCGCGCGGAAGGAAGGAAAATGCGGAGGGGAGTAAAAATAGATCAGTAATGTATTAATTTATGTGCGTCTAAGAGGGTTTAATTAACTCTGACACCAGAGCAATCTGCATAAGAGATATTCTGGGGGGGGGGGGGGGGGAACAAACTCCTTCCCAGAGAGGAGGAGACGGAAACGGGCGCGTGCGTGGCCGAGTTAAAGCGGGAGGGGGTGGGGGCCCATGCCAAACGAATTAAAGCGTTTTTAAAGTGTCTTAAATCGCACTTGGCTCGCCTGATTTGATTAGGGTGGCGGCGGTGCTCTTTCGCTCCGGCAGATTGCGGTTAAACTGCCGTCCGCCACGCGCCTCTCGTTCTGACTGCGTCGCTTTATTTGGTCTGCGCTCGTTTCTTTCCTCCGCAAAGCACGGACCCCGTCGCACGGACTGCTCGGCTCATTAGCGCTAACAAGTCCAAGCCGAGAAGTGCGGGACGAACAGACCCGTGTGTGAAAAACAGATTTAAAAAGACGGCAATAACAAAAAAACAAGCCGTGTTGAAACAAGACACGGGAATAATTACTGAAAGCCCCCTTCTCAGCTTCCCGCCACGATCGCCAGACCGGTTACAGAGAAACCATCGGCCTTTATCGGCTGTCTCTTATTTTACACCCCGGATGAAATAACCCAGCGCAGGATGTTTTCTGTTCTCCATCATAACCGAAGAATTTCAAGGCAATTAAAAGAAAAAAAATAGATCGCACTTCATGAATAATCAAACGATATTAAAGAATTAGTGTCTAATTTTAAACCAGAGTCTCCTACTTCATCTGTGGGGGAAAAGGAAAAGCGTATTATTATTATTTCTGTGTGTGGACCTGTCAGTGCATTGTCATAATTATTCATTATCATTATTATGATTATGATTATTATTATGATTACTATTAATAATGCCAGTGCATTATTACAGCTCAACAGTGACAGGGGCCACACACAGACACACGGTTCTTTGAGAGGGGGTGTTTATTGGGGCCCTCTCTCTCTCTCTCTCTCTCTCCTCCCTCCCCCTCCCTCCTGTCGTCCCTCTCTCTGTCTCTCTCTCTCTCACGTGCGCCCCCCTCCACACACACACACACACACACACACACACACACAGTCAGCTTTCGCACCTGTTCCACAAAGCCCCACGTGCACTAACTGTGCTGGGGGGTTTTAATGGTCCAATTAGCTTGGGCTTGTGGGGGCGGGGGGGGTCTGGTGTTAGCAGTACAATTAGCTACTGCTGGGGGCAGTGTGTGTGTGTGTGTGTGTGTGTGTGTGTGTGTGTGTGTGTGTGTGTGTGTGTGTGTGTGTGTGTGTGTGTGTGAGTGTGCGAGTGTACGCGTGTGTGTCTGTGTGTGTGTGTGTGTGTGTGTGTGTGTGTGTGTGTGTGTGTGTGTGTGTGTGTGTGTGTGCGAGTGTACGCGTGTGTGTCTGTGTGTGTGTGTGTGTGTGTGTGTGTGTGTGTGTGTGTGTGTGTGTGTGTGGGAGTGTGTGTGTGTGTGTGTGTGTGTGTGTGTGTGTGAGTGAGTGAGTGTGTACGTGTGTGTGTGTGTGTGTGTGAGTGAGTGAGTGTGTACGTGTGTGTGTGAGTGAGTGAGTGTGTACGTGTGTGTGTGTGTGTGTGTGTGTGTGTGAGAGAGTGAGTGTGTGTGTGTGTGAAGCAGGGCTGCTCTAAATGACAGTAGTTTATTTAGCGCTCTGGTCCCTCTCTCCCCCCCGGGTCCAGCAGGGCAAAGCCAGCTGATTGGCTGCAGTAGGAGGGGGCGGGGAGGACTGAGGCCCTATGAGGCTCATTTCCCCAGCGCGCGTGCTGCTAAAGAGGACTCTGGCGCTCTGGCAACCCAGTTCTGCCCCGTCTCCAGCCCTCCATTAATCTTTCACTCGCTATAAACGGTTAAATTAAGCTCGGCATACAGAGTATGCTGCACATTATTTTTCCAATCGTTTCCCGACAGCCGACAGAGGGAGAACGATGAATATTTCATACGTTTCGAGAGCCGTTGATTGTTTTCGTCGCTCTGTGTTTCCAGGAGCGCGTGGCACAGACTGTTAAAGACGCAGCAGTCACGCAGCCCGGGACCCTTATCGCTCGAAAGCGCTCTCTCCCTACCCCTGAAACCAACGCAGTCCAGTTTGATGCACCTTCTGAAAATTCATTAAGGGGGAAGTGGAGCAGCAGAAGCTCCTGTAGTCAAGAGGCAGAGAGGACGAGAGGAACAACACGGGCCGGGTGTCTGGGGAGCCCAAAAACTCTGCAGCGGTGTCGTTTGCTGATGCTGAAGGTGAATACATTACTGGGGAATGCATCGCGAGCCAGGAGACTTTGCAGCACCTGCTGGGAGGTGAACACACTCGCTGAGAGCAGGATCTCAGAGTTACGCAGTGAGAGTTCACAAGATCTAAGAGTTACGCAGTGAGAGTTCACAAGATCTCAGAGTTACGCAGTGAGAGTTCACAAGATCTCAGAGTTACGCAGTGAGAGTTCACAAGATCTCAGAGTTTGCACAGTTAAGGGTTCACACGTGATGTCCTGATTGGTGTAAATCAGGCGCTGAACCGCGTCACGCCGGGAGCTCAGGTAACGAGGTTCTAGATGGCAGCAGGTGCCCTTTGAAGTGAGTTCAAACAGCTCTTAAGATGGGGGGGGAGGACGTGGTTTCAGAGGAGTGCTGTACCGTTAGGGTTACAGGTATCATCACAACCAATCGAAAGCTCACTTCAGATCACGTAAATGAAGGTGTGCCTGGTTTAAAGGGTTCCCGGGATGGGGGTCGCCCACACACACCGCCCCACACACACCGCCACACACCCAAAGATGTGTGGAACAGCGCGCTCCTGCAGAACGCAGGGCATCAAACCCATGTCCCTCCGGTGTGCCTCTTTTCACCAGCCGTCATGGTAACCAGCACCATCTCCCTGGTTACCGAGGCTGTGGCACCATCTCCCTGGCTAGGCACTGTTCTGGTGCTGGTGGTGCTGAGAGCGTTCTGGTGTTCTGGCGTTATTGTGTTCTGGTGGTACGGTTTTATGGGGGTATGGCTTTATTGTGATGGTGTTGTGGTGTTACAGTGGTATGGTGTTGTGGTGTTACAGTGTTGTGGTGTTATGGTGTGGACGGTGATGATCTGGCACTCACCCGATGTACTGCAGCGGATGGCTCTGGTGGATGACGATCCTGCAGGTGGGACAGGTGTTATTCTCCTCCAGGTACTTCACCAGACAGCTCCTGCAGACTGTGACAAAGTGCACCTTACTGTTACAGCTGTTAAAGAGACAGCACACCTTACTGTTACAGCTCTTAAAGAGACAGGACACCTTACTGTTACAGCTGTTAAAGAGACAGAACACCTTACTGTTACAGCTCTTAAAGAGACAGCACATCTCACTGTTACAGCTCTTAAAGAGACAGCACACCTTACTGTTACAGCTCTTAAAGAGACAGCACACCTTACTGTTACAGCTCTTAAAGAGACAGCACACCTTACAGTTACAGCTGTTAAAGAGACAGCACACCTTACTGTTACCTTGTTTAGTGATGAGTGGATGACTTGGTCCACTCAGCTCAGTGACCACACTTTCCACTTACAAGCTAACTTTGTTTATATTACTCTATCGGGCTAGGGCTCTGTCTACAGGTCTACTGCCACTGAAACGTGGTTACTTTCTTAGTGGCTGCGATGAAACACTTCATTAGAAGAATGTCAAAGTAAATCTCAAATCTCTTGAAATCAGCCTTTGTGTAGTGGTAAAGGGAAGGAGACAGATCTATCAGTGGGAGAACGAGGCTTCATGAAACCAAATATGGGTGGACCTATCAGTGACTCGCTGATTTGAACCAATCATTGAGTTTTGCTGTGGAGCGCAAAAAAAGCATTTTTGGGTCAAATATTTGACAGCTTATTGTAGCTCCGCCCATGGGGGGGTTCATGGAACACTCTCTCTACCGTCAGGACTTTCTATACACCTGCCTTATAAAGCAAATCTCTTCACAGTCTGACGGGGTGCCAAGAGCTCATTTATGACTAAATGTCTCCCTCTAGTGACCAATACGGGAATTGCGCTGCTTCAGACGCTGCACTTGGAACACCAGCTTAGACAATGTTTTAAATTTTTACTACAAGAAGTTAGCACTATCGGTTAACTTGGGTGAGGACCATGGAAATAACAAACACCATACCATCATAACACCATAACACAATATCATGATATCACCATAACACACAGAGTGAGACAGACCTTTTTTTTGTGATATTCAGCAAACATTCAGAGGGCCACAGATCTATACACACGGTACTTTGGCCCCTTTAGAACCCTTTAGAACCCTTTAGAACCCTTCAGATTCGGCACACCATTTGAGAACCACTGCTTTAGAACCATACATTTACCAGAATTCCGAGGCTCGACACATCCTCCCACAAGAGAGGCCTCTGGAAGCAAACACGCATTTTACAGGGTTTGGATTATATGTTCACCGAGCCCTCATGCGAAACATGTCATGTCAATCCCCCCCTCGTACTGTGAGCTCGCTGCCGTAGCCCTCTGAGTGACGATGGGGTGGACAGCCAATCTACACCCCCGATGGCACCCCCGGCCAGAGCTGACTCTGGCGCGGACCGGGAAATCGAACCCGGTCGGACATTGAAACCACTAGACCACGCGGGAGGCCTGTTTAAATGGGAAGCTGGCTGTGGGTGGGTAACATGAGGTCACACAGAAACGGAGAGAGAGAGAGAGAGAGAGAGAGAGAGAGAGAGAGAGAGAGAGACAGAGACAGAGAGAGAGACAGACAGAGACAGAGAGACAGAGACAGAGACAGAGACAGAGACAGAGAGACAGAGAGACAGAGAGAGACAGAGAGAGAGAGAGAGACAGAGAGAGACAGAGAGACAGAGAGAGAGAGAGACAGAGAGACAGAGAGAGAGAGAGAGAGACAGAGAGAGAGAGAGAGAGAGAGAGAGAGAGAGACAGAGAGACAGAGAGAGAGACAGAGAGAGAGAGAGAGAGAGAGAGAGAGACAGAGAGAGACAGAGAGACAGAGAGACAGAGAGACAGAGAGAGAGAGAGAGAGAGAGAGATGGACAGAGACAGAGACAGAGACACAGAGACACAGAGACACAGAGACACACAGACAGAGAGTTTATCTTTGAGTTTTGCTGGAGCTGTGTGATCACACTGCTGGCCTGTGTGGTGTGGGGCTGTAACGCAGGTGAGTGGTAACAGAGGCCTCCGTCCCAGAAGAGCTCTGCATTTCCCAGCATGCTTAGTGTTCGGCTGATTTGCGCGACGGGCTATGGGGGCGGGTGTCCCATCGTGCGTGTCTTCCGGATGTGGGCCAATCACCGCCTTCATTATTCACTACTCTCCTAGCCTGATTGGCTGAAGCGAAGTAGGGCAGGGCTTGGCTAGCGAGAGGAGAAAACCAGGTTTTGCTGCTGGAAGTGGCGCTTATTGACCAGCAGGGGGCGCTCCTCCCAATGCAGTTGTTCTTGTGAGTGTGCGCTCAGCTCACGCCAGAGCCAGGAGCTCAGTGGTCAGGAGCGGAGCGGGGGGGAGGGAGGGGGTGAACTCTCTCACGAGGTCAGTGCCTCTGCGCGGCGCCGTGGTAACGCACGTCTGGAGGGCGTTTGGAGGTCAGCTGGCCTGACCAGGGTGAAGCGGCCAGCTGTTCTCTTTCAGAGGACGGTGAAAGTGCACCTCGCCAAGCTTCTGCCTGGAGACAGCACTGTGAGGAGGATAAAACGACAGAGCCAGGCTCCCCATGTCTGTACTGATCTGCAGGACCGATCTCATGGGGCGATCTGAACGAGAGAGGGTGGGCATGTTCCAACGTTCCCAGCACTTCACCACTTAACAGCTACGGTACTTCCAATTCAGCATAATTAATATATAATAATACAGAATATAGAATATAAAGTGGTTCTGTGTGGCTCAGTAGGTAGAGCACGGCGCTGACTGTGTTGTGGGTTCGATTCCCACTGGGGCCACATACACTGAAAAATGTACGCATTCACTACTGTGAGTCGCTTTGGATAAAAGCGTCTGCTAACTGGCATACATTATTAATTCATATATACGAGCATAAATATGATCCTGGAGAGACTTGGTTATTCTGTTTTCATGAATGCACAATATGGGCATATTAATGTTGAACATTAAACATTTTCAGATGACAAAGCTCATGCATCAAGGCAATACATAAGATAGTATTTTGTGTTACATCCTTTGCATATATAATATATCTTTGGTTTTTTACCCATTTATACTGTACAGCATCCTTGGGTTCCTAGAAAGGCGCCTCAAATTATTAACGTTTTATTATTATTTATTATTATTACATTACATTTATGGGAATATACAACAAAAGCACATCTGGAAAGAAATTGCACAAACGTCTCTGATTCACTAAAGACAGACTGCAGGAATTTTTCTGTTTGATTGAAGACACCAGATATGCCTGCACAAAATATTATCAAGCAGAAAGCTCGAAAGTCAAAAGTCAGTGAAATAAATCACGTTCCCATTGTGCTTGTAACCTGTGGTGTCCACCAATATTACGGACTTACACAAAACTGTCACAAAATTAAAGCAAGATTGTATTTGCTAAAACATATCATTTCTCAATAACAAATCCCAATTTATCTATAGGGAGTGCATTTTGGCTGTTACTTAGGCTTACAAATATATGCATTATATAGATATTTTTTTATATTTAGTGTCCTGTGGGTTACGAACACATCATTAGCCGCGGTTCCTCAATGCATCAATCAATTTCACATTTTGTGACAGTTGGGGATTGCCATCTGGGCACACTTTCAAACCATGTTTAACGATTAGCGTTGTGAGGTAAACAACAGGGCCTTCAGCTGCCAGGACGCAACCAACGTGACACAAGAATTTAAAGGGTATGTTTCTGTTTGACACATAAAACCATAAGAATTTGAAAAAAATTATTTGCTATCTAATAATTCTGAGCAAATGCATGAGATGATTATTTGATTAATGCAATCTGATTTAATGATGATTACAGAATATTACAATCAACGTTCAATGTTGTGAGAACATGTCGGCAAAGTTAACATGTCTAACTTTAAGTGTTCGAGAACTTGAAGTTAATTGAATACCAAATGGCCCAATTATTGACTAAATAAGTTTGTTTATTATTCCTAAGAGATATGCCTTCACTTTGTGTCAAGCTGTATCACGCTGCTGCCTGCTCTCGCGTTGACTGTGTCCACGCTATGAAGGCCTATTCAGATCACACCTCTATTACCCAATGGGAGCCAGATGTTCATCTTCACTCTCTCAGCCAGGAAACACAAAACCATCTTCCTCTTTAGGGACATGTTTGTGGAAGTGTCACTGGTTTATGAAAAAATATATATATTTGGTCTTCATGCCATACCTTTACTTGCAGTGTCATATTTATGCTCACGCACACACACACACAAACATGCATACACACGCACGCACGCACGCACGCAAACACACACACGCGCAAACTTACACGCACAAATACGCAAACACGCACACACACAGACACATGCAAACTTACACGCACACACACATACGCACACAAACACACACACATGTACAGGCACCCACGTCCACGTGCATACACACACACATGCACACGTTTATATCTTGCACCCTTATCGCAGTGAACCTGTACATTTAGGACCCCAAGAGCTCCAGTCTGGCCTGAAGAAGTCCCACTCAAGAGCACAGTTGAGGGAACAGAGGAGGAGGGCATGAGTGGACACTTCAGGGAACAGAGGAGGAGGGCATGAGTGGACACTTCAGGGAACAGAGGAGGAGGGCATGAGTGGACACTTGAGGGAACAGAGGAGGAGGGCATGAGTGGACACTTGAGGGAACAGAGGAGGAGGGCATGAGTGGACACTTGAGGGAACAGAGGAGGAGGGCATGAGTGGACACTTGAGGGAACAGAGAGGGGAGCACCGGAGGTTCCCTACAGGAGGCTCCCTTCAGGTCTAGAGTGTCTTGCTTTGCACCCTAAAGAGGCTGAGATGCTCCGATCCGGATTCAGATTCACCCGTAAGTGTGTTAGTGTGTGCAGATGCTGCCTTTCATCCAGAGTGACGAATGACAGCACATGCAAACAGCCAGGGGAGCCAGCAGCACCAGAACAGAGCACACAGGAACTCTGCAGTTGATGTGGACCGTCAGACTTTACGAGAAGAGACTTTGTTCTGCGCACTCTCACTCTCGTCCTCATAACCTCAAACAATAAGCTCCAAGACGTGCTCCCTCGTTCCTCGCCCGAGATCACACTTTCTATCCCTCGTTCGCCGATTCTAAGAAGGCAATCTCTCTCTGTTTTAAAGCGAGCTGCTCTGTGATGCTTCTGGGGTCTCGCAGTGCAGCAGCGCCCCGTGTTCAAAGTACACGAGGTACGAGCGCGTGCCCCGGGAACCTGAGCCGAACCGCTGAGCAGACGCGTGTTAGAGCGAGCCGCCAGAGAGCTCCGCTCCGTCTGCAGAGGTGCTGCTGATTGAGCTCATTAAACACACACACACACACACACACACACTCATACTACACACACACACACACACACACACACACACACACACACATACACACTCACACACACACACACACACACACACACACACACACACACACACACACACACACACACACACACACACACACACACACACACACACACACACACACACACACACACACACACACACACACACACACACACACACACACACACACACACACACACACACACACACACACACACACACACACACACACACACACACACACACACACACACACACACACACACACTACACACACACACACACACACACACACACACACACACACACACACACACACACACACACACACACACACACACACACACACACACACACACACACACACACACACACACACACACACACACACACACACACACACACACACACACACACACACACACACACACTACACACACACACACACACACACACACAAACACACACACACACACACATACACACACACACACACGCATACGCATACATACACACACACACAAACACACACACACACACGCACGCATACACACACACACACACACACTCAGGCGCATGCACACACAGACACACACAGACACACAGACACAGACACACACGCACACACACACACACACGCACACACGGACCCACGGACACACACAAAACTCATCTTCACACACTCTGTATATATACAAATATTTGTGTTTGCAAGTTCAACTCTGACACAAATTTAATTTAGCGTAGGCCTAATTAGTTTTATGTTGCAGCAATATATACGCACCACAAAGTCAACATCGTGCCATCGACAGCCTCATTAAAACTAAAAACTCTAGTGTTCGGATAATTGGGGATTTTTATGATCATCAATACCTCAGAAGGCCGAGCGAAGCTAGCAGCGGTCAATATCGACACACGTCACGGGGACAACTACCTATCCTGGGGCCCTGGCCGTGGTGCCGTCGCACCTTCTCTGCGTGGCCACCGGGTGGCGCCAGAGAGTAACGCGAGGCCTAGCTCACCTCAGCTGAACCGCGCCGCTCGTTAAGGCACAACAGACAGGAGCGGCAGACAGCACACCGACGTTATCCTCACACAAACCGAGCACGGAGCCGGCCGCAGCGCAGGGGGAATGTGAGGACGACAGACGGTAACAATCTCTGCGGTTACAGTGTTCAGATCTTCTGATGATTCCTGTGGCGCTGTCAGAACCCAGGGCTCAGCCCACTGAAGAGGGGCTCGTATCTGTCTCCGCTCTGCTCCTTAACCACGATGACTTTCACACGCGAGGGGGCTACTTCACACGCCCCGGTCCTGCTTATAAACCGGGGGGGGGCGTCCCTGGTCCTGGGGGGCCACAGGACAGCGGTCTGCTGGGTTTCATCGTCACTCGGGCCTTAATTGCTCAATTAAAGCAGGAAATGGCGCAGCTAACTCACCTCATCTGGTTTCCTGGGTCAGGATTGTTCACCGATTTTAAGGGGAAACTAAAATCAGCTGACCCGGCCTCCCTCCAGGACTAGGGATGGCTCCCTCCCCCACCCCACATCAGGGCCAACTGCCTCCTTCCATCATGTGTGTTTCAGTTCTGGATCACAGCCAGCCAATGTCAATGTAATACCCCCCTCCCTACTCCCCACCCCCTTGAACGCTGAAATCACACGACCCCCCCTACACCTCATAATGCACTCCACACAGGCTGCATCTCCTCGTTTGTGTGAAACCTTCCATGTGGGTCAATATAAATATACCTGCTCATTAAGGACTTAGTTTTGGTTTTCTGGACAGCCAAATGTCAGGTCACAAGGGAGGGAGGGAGGGAGAGGGAGAGGAGGGAGGGAGAGAGGAAGAGAGAGGGAGAGAGAAAGAGGGAGAGAAGAGGAGAGGGAGAAGGAGAGAGAGAGAGAGGGGAAGAGAGAAGGGGAGGGAGAAAGGAAACAGAGAGGGACAGAGAGAGAGAGAGAGAAAGAGAGAGAAAGAGAGAGGGAGAGAGAGGGGGAGATAGACAGAGAGAAGGAGAGGGAGAGAGGGGAGAGAGAGAGAGGGAGGGAGAGAGAGGAGAGAGAGAGAGAGAGAGAGAGAGAGAGGAGGGAGAGAGAGAGGGGAGAGAGGCAGAGAGAGGGGGAGAAATAGATTTCTGGGAGAAGACAGACGCCCAGGTGTGACTCACAGGTGTGCAGGCACTCGGTGACCGTGGTAGCGTCGATCAGGTACCCCTCACACAGGCGACAGGTGATGTGGGCGTTGATGTCCCACAGCTTGATCTTCCTGGTCAGCATGTCAGGGTTCTGGGGGAGCAGAGGGGAGCAGGGTGAGAGACTCATCCCACCGTCACCTTCCAAAACTCAATCTAAACTCACAATACGCTTTACAGCACAGCCCGGCCTGAACCCCCCCCACAGAGGCAAGAGTGACAGTGGGCAAGGACAAAGGGAGTGATGGAGCAGAGGAGAGGGACGGAGGAGAGGGACGGAGGAGAGGAACGGAGGAGAGGGATGGAGGAGAGGGATGGAGGAGAGGAACGGAGGAGAGGGGGGAGGGAGGGAGGGGGAGGAGGGAGGAGGGGGAGGGAGGGAGGAGGGAGGAGGGAGGGAGGGAGGAGGGAGGGAGGAGGGAAAACCGGGGCGCAGGGTGCACAGATGGACGTTTGCACACGGCCCACATTGGACACTACGGCCCGGGCTGGAGCCACTGCTCTCTCTTTACATCACGCTCCCACCGCTCCCACCGCTCCACTGGGCCGGAAGGTTCCACACAGCCGCAACGCCGGGGGAACATTATTTATTTTCATTTACTTTCAGATTTTTTCCCGTCTTTCCCCCAATTTGGTAGCCAATCACACCCTCTATTTCTTTCAATTTACCCTCCCCCACGAGCCCGCCACTCGTCCTCAGAGGCAAGACAGTTTTTCCCCGTACAGGGACGCCTTTCGCGCTTCTCGGCGAGCTCGTGTCGGCTCACCCTGCCCCCCTCCCTCTGGGGCGGTCAGCCAATCGCCGGCCCTGACGGGGCTCTCGGCCAGAGCCAGAATGGTGCAGCCGCGTTTCGAACCGCGGCTGCAGTAGGCAACTTGCATTCTGTGCGAATGCTTTAACGGTTACGCCACCCGAGGCCCCCTGCCGTGCATACATTTTAATAAAGTGTTCTGGTTTGCGCCGGACCTCGTAATTATTCAGGATTCTACAGCCAGCGCCCTGCTCTGTGTCTCCCGAGGCGCGCGGCTACGAGCGCCAGGCCTGCAGCTGACCTTCAATCAGGCGTACAGTGGGGAATGTAGCGCTGCCATTGAGTGCAGCACTGAAAGCAATCCTGACCGCTAATGTGAACTAAGAACTTAAATGACCTCCAAATGAATCCAGACAGGTCTTTCCCTTACGCTACGGCTGACAAAAAACATACATACATTCACTTGGTTGGCTAGGTAAGTTAAGTGGACATTTTTGAATGGAGAAATTATTCCACTCAATTTTAGGGCTGTAAATTGCATTAAAAACATTCATAAACAACAATAATCTTACATTCATAAGATTTGGGGTTTACAGGGTCATGAGGTGTGGGTTTGAACTTGCCAAATTCCGCATAAATCCTTGGGGACGCTTTGGGAAGGCCCTGGATCCGGCCGGACCCCGCAGGTGCACAAACGCCGCTCCTAACGCAGAGCTGTTTGAGCCACTCCGGGTCTTTCCACACACACACACACTCGTGCACTGACTGAAGCCACTCATCGGTGTGTTTCCTCAATGTAGCCCCAAATCAAGACCTTACAACTATAATATTTATAGTAATAAGTCTATATATTCATTTTGCTGTACAACAGGTTAAGCAGGAAATGATATTTTAAAGTTCCCGCGAAACATGCTCAAACTCACTAGATGTAGTTTCAAATCAGTGCTATGATGTGGGACTTGAAAGGTTAGCTCTAAAACCTGAGTACTCCAAATCGTAGGAACTTTCTGCAGGTAGAAACTCTTAGAGAGCCTTTTTTATATACAGGGATGGAGAGAGACAGAGAGAGAGCAAGAGAGAGGGAGAGAGGAGACAAAGACAGACAAAGAGAGACAGAGACAGAGCGAAAGAGAGAAACAGAGAGCTAGAGAGAGAGGGAGAGAGACAGACATAGAGAGCGAAAGACAGAAACAGAGAGAGAGAGATGTCTGAGAGGAGAGAGACAGATAGAGAGACAGAGAGACAGAGAGAGAGAGAGAGAGAGAAAGAGACAGAGAGACAGAGAGAGAGGTCTGAGAGAAAAGAGAGAGCCAGAGACAGAGACAGAGAGAGAGAAAGAGAAACAGAGAGAGCAAAAGAGAAACAGAGAGAGAGAGCCAGAGACAGAGAAAGAGAGAGAGAGAAACAGAAACAGAGAGAGCGAAAGAGAAACAGAGAGAGAGAGCGAGAGACAGAAAGAGAAACAGAGAGAGAGAGCGAGAGACAGAGAGAGAGACAGAGAGTGAGGTCTGAGAGGAGACTTACTCCTAGGGCCGCCATGTGATAGCCGGCGGACGATCCGGCTGCCCTGTGGTGAGTCAGGCGTGTGGGCCGCTAGCGCTGCATCCTGGACGGGCCGCCCCTCATGTGCCTGCAACCGGGAGGAGCTGGGGTTAGATCCGACTGTTCATACACCAGCACGGGAGGAGCTGGGGTCAGATCCCACTCTTCATAAACCAGCACGGGAGGAGCTGGGTTAAATCCCACTGTTCATACACCAGCACGGGAGGAGCTGGGGTCAGATCCCACTCTTCATAAACCAGCACGGGAGGAGGTTGGGTTAAATCCCACTGTTCATACACCAGCACGGGAGGAGCTGGGGTCAGATCCCACTCTTCATAAACCAGCACGGGAGGAGGTTGGGTCAGCTCCCACTCTTCATAGACCAGCACGGGAGGAGCTTGGGTTAAATCCCACTGTTCATAGACCAGCAACCGGGAGGAGCTGGGGTTAGTCCCCACTGTTCATAAACCAGCACAGGACCACTAAATGGGACTAATGGGAAGGGTGTAATCACATATCAAATATTGGGGAGGGGGTGACATAATGAAAGGGGATGTTTTATATCTACAAATTATTAGGGGGTGACAGATATGACTGTTATGAATATTGGGGGGGAACGTGTGCACTCCCCCCCCTCCTTGCGCCTATGCTAAATGGGATCTGCATTGTTTTAAACATCTTCTGAGGGAGACTAATTGAGTTAGGGAGCAGGCAACCTTGCTACCCTGAGTGTGCAGAGCGCATGGCCTGAGAGAACAGTGTCACGTACATTTACAGTGAACACGAGGGGGGAGGAGCTCAGCCTGGTCCTTTTAACCAATCAACGCGCGAAAACAAATGATTGACACACATAAGAACCAATCAGTGCATGGGAAAAAAACGGAGCTACACAGACCACAGACATCAGAGATAAAACTCTGTCAGTTACGGCAAAGCAAACAGACACACCGTGCGACCGAACGCCTTTCGATCCCGGACGCGAGCGTCATTTATTCTTCCATTAATAGGCCGCTGTAATCGTGTGTGCACACAGACCCCGCTGTGATCCGCCAGTCAAAGCTGCCCATTGTTTCATCAATACTGCAGAACCTTCCGCCCCCCAAAAACAGTCATCATCAAAAACGTCATCATCTTCTTCATCATCATCATCGTCAGATCCAACGTTCCGACGGCTGCTCTGTCAGTTCGGGGCCGTGAGCCTGAAACCGCATATTCAACGAGCGCCTCACTTAAATATCCATTTTGTTTTATTCATTGCAGAATGTGCTTCAGGGTCAATGCGCCGCCTCGATATTCAGAGCCTGTCATTTCAATGAATGGATCTTTTTTTCCGTGTGGCTTTTTAGAAAAGCAGCCTGGATTCTGTGTGATGTCTGTAGATAACCCCGTCGCTGTTACTGTGCTGCTAATAATGATGAAGCGCACGCACATAAACACACACACACACACACACACACATAAACACACATAAACACACATGCACCCACACACACACACACACACACACACACACACACACACACATAAACACACATAAACACACATGCACCCACACACACACACACACACACACACACACACACACACACACACACATAAACACACACACACACACACACACACACACACACACACACACACACACACACACACACAAATGTGTTCCTGTACTGATCACCACTGCTGTTGCACACACTCCTGCATTAGGGTCATAGTTTGTTGCAATTGGTGGCAAAGGGACTTTGGTCTGTTTTCTCTCCCTGAAGGGGCGTGAATTTGTTTAAAGACCGTTTACAGATCTCTGTATTTGAGTCAGTGTGTGGATTGCTGTAGCACAGGGTGCATTGAATTGAAGCAGAATTCTGGTATAGTTTTCAGTTTTTTACAGAACGTATCCTCGACAAAAACACAAACGGTGAGACAAAGGAGGCCTTCGATATAGCAACAGCACTTCAATCATTCACTGTCTGTTGTGTGAGACCGAGTATTTCACAGGTCAGGGCACTTCCTAGTAGTTTTCACAAGTGCACACCATTCCCACCACTTTTTCTAGGTTAAAAGTAGTAAAAAACAAAAAGAGAGACAACATAACCATATTGCGTTGCCTTGGGTTGAGCACTTGAAATCACGTGCTGTTCTGGAGAATACCTCCATAGTCTTAAATGAATAACCTGTATCACTGTGAAACTCCCCCAAGACTTTATCAACGTTCCAGAACTGTCAATGGTTAGTGGTCACTATGACGATGCAAAAGCACCCCTGGGCCACGTGCAGTGAAGGCTTCTGGGAGTTGGAGTCCCACACTCACCCAAGGTGGGGTTATTTAACTGTCCCCGTTTCGTCCAGGAGGTTAGTCTCTGCTGTGTGACAGTCCCGGCCCTCCAGGCCGTTTCACCTGATCACCAGACCCTGAAATGAGCTTGTTAACCCCCGCCGAGCCCCCTCCCTAACAAAAGCAATCGCGCCAGAGAGCTGCCACATGCTGAAGGTCACTCTCTGACCTCGATACTTGAAATCGGGTCACTGCAATGCCCGGATCTATTTTCGCATAGCTTGTAAACTTAACAGCAGCGTTCTTGAGATTATCCGTGACTTTTTTTTCTTTTTTAGGTCAATATGATTTTACTAAGAGTCTGTGGTTCTAACGATGATGTCACCAAAACCCCAGCCAACCACAGAGCAGGTGTTGTTGGGTGAGCCATGTCGTCACAGGTGTGGTCACCTCAACCACCGCCAATGTGTAGCACCCACCTGGGTGATGCATGGCAGCCATTTTGTGCCAGAAACACTCACCACACATCAGCTTTGGTGGAGAGGGAGGGGATTATTGAGCTAGTTAAACTGAGGGATGATTAGGAGGCCTGACTGACACAGCCGTGACCAGCACGGTGGCAGTGTACTATAATGGTTAGGGGAACTGTATTGCTTGCATCTCTGAGGTTGCAGGTTCGATTCCCAGGTGGGGCACTGCCGTGGTACTCGTGAGCAAAGGTGCTTAACCTGAATTGTTTCAGTTAAATATCCAGCTGTATAAATGGATTGCATGTAAAGAAATGTAAACTGTGTAAGTCGCTCTGGATAAGAACGTCCGCTAAATGTTTAAAATGTAAACACAAGAGACCAATCAATCCCACCAATCGAAACCACAAAAAGTGTCCGATCAATACTGTAACCCCAAACACCTAGAGTGGGCCTGCGCTGTGTCTTCTGCCGGAGGGGGTGTGCACCAAAGAGACCTGCAAGGGACACTGAATGATGGAGATTACCATGGCGACAGGGGTGAGGGGGATGGGGTCTACCACGCCCGGAGAAGAGGGGGCTCCGGTCTCTCCTCTCCGGCCGAATTTCACAGCCCCTCTTCACAGCACACCGACTCCACAAAGCCCACGATAAGCTTCTTAAAAAACCTGCGCGCCCCGCTCTCAAAAGAAACCTGCGCGCCCCGCTCTCAAAAGAAACCTGCGCGCCCCGCTCTCAAAAGAAACCTGCCGCTTCCCACACTCGCCCCGAGGAACAGGCCTGAGGACGGCACAGAGCTCCAATAGCATAGCATGGCCTGAGGACGCACAGGGCTCCATTAGCATAGCGTGGCCTGAGGACACACAGGGCTCCATTAGCATAGCGTGACCTGAGGACACACAGGGCTCCATTAGCATAGCGTGACCTGAGGACACACAGGGCTCCATTAGCATAGCGTGACCTGAGGACACACAGGGCTCCATTAGCATAGCGTGGCCTGAGGACACACAGGGCTCCATTAGCATAGCATGGCCTGAGGACACACAGGGCTCCATTAGCATAGCATGGCCTGAGGACACACAGGGCTCCATTAGCATAGCGTGGCCTGAGGACACACAGGGCTCCATTAGCATAGCGTGGCCTGAGGGACACACGTGTGGCCTGAGGGGCTCCATTAGCATAGCATGGCCTGAGGACACACAGGGCTCCATTAGCATAGCGTGGCCTGAGGACACACAGGGCTCCATTAGCATAGCGTGACCTGAGGACACACAGGGCTCCATTAGCATAGCATGGCCTGAGGACACGCAGGGCCCCATAACGTGTGGCCTGAGGATACACAGCATAGCGTGGCCTGATGCCTCTCCGCCTCTTCCGGTGGCTGAAGATGTTACACACATTCATGGGAGCTGGTGAACGAGAACTCTCCCACCCCCTCATGCTGTCAAAGAGGCCTGATATCACATTACTTCACCTGTAATCAGACCATCGCACTGCGAGGCGAACCTTACCCACTTCTGCAGAGTCACAGATGAGTCAACAAATGAAGGGGTGGGGGGGTGAGCATGCTCAGAACGCTTCAGTTGATACTTTGCTTTTTAATGTCTGAGTAACACGGCCTGGGAGATTCCCTTACGTCTCTGGTGTTGCTTGAATTGGAATAACAATAATGTTTAAAAATTTAAAAAAATTGGTCAAACTAACATCAATCTGAGATTAAGCTTCTTGTATCCAGTCACAATAACTGCTATTAGTCTTAATTATTCTAAGCTTTTAAAATACTGTCATTACAAGCTAGAGATGTGGTTGATTCTTTTATGTTTTACTGCCTCAAAGTTATATAAAAAAATGAGATTCTTCTCCAAAACGATGGTCCAAAGTGAAGTGGTTCTTAACCAATGGAACGTCGGCAACTGTAGTACAAACCGATATATTTGTCGCTGTTGTAGCGCGAAAAACATGCAAGACTTTCTGCGCAACCGTTTCTCTGCTGTACAATGTTACATTATTTGCAAAGAAACATGGAAAGATAACTAGATAATATCTGGCCCAAGCCCACCCATCTTATTGGCCAGAGGTGGGAAGTGTTGCATTGTGGGTAAGGGAACTGGGTTTGTACCCAGAAGCTTGGATTACACAAACGCTGCGTAAGCCACTCTGAAGGAAGGTATCAGCTAAGAAAATACTTTTTTTTCCTTTCTAAAACAAGAGTAAAACGACACTAGCAGCGCAGTGATTGACATTGGCATATATTCCTAATAGTTGCCACTGAGGCTAAATGTGAATGGAAGTGAGTGCATTTGTCGAAACTCAGTCTGCCTGGAACATGGTGAAGTGCCATGTGTGATGCTCTGCTACAGAGGGTGACGAGAGGTTGGACAGCTCCCAGCAGCAGCTAAAGGACGCAAGCTCAAAAAGGAGGGGAAAAATAACAAGAGCAAATGATCCAATATGTGTTAGTTAGAACTGGTAAAAAAAAAATGGGTTCACAACAGTTACTGATACACTACCAAGGGGGGGTAATTATGGCATCACCATTGACTGGCTTGAAACACTGTTCTTGCCAATTACCCTTCAATTAAACATTTTTTTTAATCATCCCAATTTGCCACACAATTCAGCATTTCCTTCGTTTATGGGACAGCAGACAGAATTCGACTGACACACAAACACTGCATATCATTACGGATGTGAAGCTTTGCACACAAAGTGACAAATAAAACGCCTCAGCGAATGAACTGCTCAAACACATATGACAACGATGACTTTAATATGAGCCAGTGGTGTTTCGGCCCCAGATCCTGATATACTATGTTTACTCTCCCAAAGAAGCCTTGTGCATTTCGGTCACCTCCATAACGCAAGTTTATGTGTCATTTTTCTACCAGATGCCAATATAAAAAATTGAGCCGTTTTGTATCCGCACTCACTCCAGGAGCACTGTGGAACGGCCTTGGCCCGGGCTAGGAAGGAGAGTCCCAGCTGGGGGGATATAGGGGAGGGCTGGGCGTATCGGGGCGTGGAGCCCCCGATGGACACTCGTGGTACTGCACCCATTTAAAGGATCCCTCATTTATTCAAGTGTTGCCTTTACTTTGGCAGTTACGTGTATGTTTGAACAGTTAATTCACTGAGTGTATTTTATTTGTCATTTTGAGTGCAAAATGTCACGTCCATAACATGGACAGAAACAGTAAGTTCAATGGCTGCCATGACTGGATCCCCCAGCAGATTTAGCGGTTTGCTAACAGGGGAACTGCGTTGTGCCACCGTCGCCGCCGCGATGGCTCGGCACCTTTGATGTTCGGTGCCAAGAAGCTTCAGAAGGGGCCAGAAATGACAAATAGGTGCGCAATGTACGAGTGCTGACTCACGTAGGTAAAAGGGCTAAAATACCGGCACATCCAGACATGAATAATGACCAGATGCGGCTGCAATGCAAGCTAAAGGAACCGGACTCAAAATCACCGGCTGTTTCTGTCGCAGGTACCACAGTCCACCCCTGGAGAGCCGACGCAGGAGTTTGCCTTAAACGGGACTCCCAGAGAGAGAGGCTGTGGGCTGAAAGCACGCCCATGCACTGAATCTGGGGGTCGGGCCCTGGAAGGAGCCACACGCAGAGACCAGGAAAGCACAATCCAAACAAACCTCCACAAAACATTTCCCCTCATCAGGTATCGAATTTCATTTCAACAGTACTTTCCTCCCCCCCCCCCCCTCACACTCGTATGATCACTGACTGCTTATAGCGTTTTCCTCAAAGAATTTGTGGCAAAAAATGACTTCATGTTGTACCATAGACAAAAATAGCTAGCAATTTCGCCTACGCTTTACGTTCTATGACGTTCAAATAAATGAATGAAACATTTCTTTCTTTCAAACATTTCGCTTCTTCTGGTGTTTGTTTCTCTGGTGTTGTGGTGATGTGCTGGCATGTGTTTACGCAGCGATGCCTATCTCCAATTTCCAAGATGGAAAAATTCAAACTGTGCAGCGTTTAAAAGACGTACAGAGGATGAAGCGTAAACACTTGAGCGCATGCTGTCAGTTCCGAGACGGAGGCTGTTAATCACACTCAACATTATCATTTTAAAATGACTTTCCCCTTGAAGAGAATAACAAGCCCCCACAAAGCTAACTCTTTCCCATCTTATTCACACTCTTTCTCAGGATGTTTTTGTTTTTTCTCTTTCCTCTTCCAAGTGCTTTCTTCCTGATTTTCTGGGCCAGACAGAGGATATAACAGAGGTTAACCCAATGAGAGCGAGCCTCAGCGTCTCCATACTCCACACAGAGGTGCAGAGCCTACCAGCGTCTCCATACTCCACACAGCTACATTTACACTTTAGGCATTTAGCAGACGCTCTTATCCAGAGCAACTTACAGAGTTTACTTTCCTTTAAAAAAAAATTCAATACATTTATACAGCTGGATATTTTACTAAAGCAATTCAGGTTAAGTACCTTGCTCAAGGGTACAACAGCGGTGTCCCACCTGGGAATCGAACCAGTAACCTTTCGGCTACAAGCCCAGTTCCCTAACCATTATACTACACTGCCAGAACGATACGAGGGCCTTGTGTACCCCACACAGCCCAGGGTGCAGAACAGTGCGAGGGCCTTGTGTACCCCACACACCTCAGGGTACAGAACAGTGCGGGGGCCTTGTGTACCCCACACAGCTCAGGGTGCAGAACGATACGAGGGCCTTGTGTACCCCACACAGCTCAGGGTGCAGAACAGTGCGGGGGCCTTGTGTACCCCACACAGCTCAGGGTGCAGAACAGTGCGGGGGCCTTGTGTACCCCACACAGCCCAGGGTGCAGAACAGTGCGAGGGCCTTGTGTACCCCACACAGCCCAGGGTGCAGAACAGTGCGAGGGCCTTGTGTACCCCACACAGCCCAGGGTGCAGAACGATACGGGGGCCTTGTGTACCCCACACAGCCCAGGGTGCAGAACGAAACGAGGGCCTTGTCTTGGCCGCCTTGGTAGACAGCTGACTGTGGCGGCAGGGCTTCTGGGTGAAAGAAACAGCCCGCTCTGCAGTAACGGATTCTCACACGCAGAATGCGCTCGTTGCACAACGTGCCACAGCTGAAGGCGTTCACACCCGAGCCAGGAGAATACGAGTGGGGGGGTTAATTACAGGTCTTTACAGCTCAGCGCTCTGAATCACAAGTCCAATACGCCCGGAGACAGATCGGGGCGCGGTCAAAGCGTCTTTGTGATGTGGAAACGATGTGGTCCAGAAGCAGAGAGAACAGCGGTGAGTGAACAGCAGCTGCCTGAACCCTGATGAGCCCTCCAACGTCCAATCAGACGCCCACGTCGTTCACCGTATTCACCGATCCAGGAAAACACGCACACCTAAGATTTAGCATCATTTCAACCATTTACACACCTGCGGTTTTATTTTAACCAATGCAAATACCTTGCTCAAGGGCACAGCCATGATCTGGGAATCGAACCTGCAGCCTTTTTTGTGTTACCCACTACGCCACACTGCCCCCCTTTGTGCTCATGTTCATGTGCGTGCTCGTTGGAATGAGTGAGAATGAATGAGTGGTAAAATGAATGAGAATCAGCGGCAGATGGGGGATTTTAAATGGAGGTGTGGCGGGGGAAAGGTCTGAGCGCTTCTGTAAGAAGATGGAGGATTTCTGCGGGGAATATCACACACATCTGGCAACACTTCTGGCCAGTGTCTTGGTACAGAGGAGACTAGAATATCAGGGTTTGCCTTTAGCACATGAGGAAACTCACTGCTAACTATTAATATATAATCTTTTAAAATATTATTCCTTATATTATATTATATATATATAGTATATACATTTTTGTACTGTTGTATTTTTTCTACCTCCACAAAATGTACCAACCAATATTTTAAACCTTTTTTTCCACCGCGACTTCAAGGCCTGGAGTTTATAAGGGCGACATCGTTAGCGAGTCGATCCCCTGGCATGACCTAAAGAGCTTCCCTGTGTCTCAAACGAGCCCTCGTTAGGGCCTGCTTAATTAAGGCCACTCTCTGGCCCTTAACGAGGCCGCTGGCGGACGGGCAGGCCCCACACAATCGGGCCCCACAAAGGCCGCGCTGTTTCCTGCTCACTGGGCGCTCTGTGCCTCCACACAGGGGGGCTGGCCACAGGCTGCCTCAGCCGCTGCTCAAAGGTGTCCCAGTCGCTGAGGAGTGTGTGTTTACACAGAGCTGTGTTGTTGTCATTGAGGCGCGCACACACACACACACACACACACACACACACACACACACACAAATATACACACACACTCTCATTCGCTCATATAAACACAAAAGATAAACACAAAGATCTCACTCATATAAACACAAAGATACACACAGACTCTCACTCATATAAACAGGCGTTCCCTCGCTCACATAAACACGCGTGCTCACTCACACAAACATGTACACACGCTCACTCACACAAACACAAACACACGCTCACTCACGCCTACTCACACACAGCACACACTGAGTCATACAAACACACTTACTCATACACACACGCCTACTCACACACACAAATGCGCTCACTCATTCATGCAAACACACACACACTCACTCACTCATAAAAGCACACAAGCACACTCACTCACTCCAGGCTAGCTTCTTGGGCAGAGCCCTTAGCATCCTAGCCCTTCGAGGAGCGCTGGCAGACTGTGGCGTTTGTTCTAGAACACGCCGTATCGTTCTAGTTGACTCTAATTGATGACGTCATAAAGGGCCGTTAATGACATCATCAAAGAGCTGCAACATTCCAGAACAGAACACTGTGAATTAGAACTAGAACCCTCAGAAAAAACTCTAAACTCGCCAAAGAGCTAAAGTCTGCCCTGCGAGCCACTGGTCCACACTGCACGTTTGAATTCTCCACAGTCGTGCACTCCGCTTATCTACATTCAGTAATTAGCGTGGGCCCTGGAGGCCTCACCGAACTGACAGACAATGGCCGCTAATGCCAGCTGAATCCCGATAGGTCTCTCTCCACTGCGTGAAAGGGAGCAGACCCCCCCAACGAAGGGGAAGACGGAGGCTGGCGACGACAAAAGGAAATGGGCAGAGCTGCTCTGCGTCTGGCGCTTCTCAGGGACTGTGCAGGGACTGAAGTGTCACCTCCAGTGGGCAGCACTCTTCAGCAGTGACAGGCCGGGCCAGAAGCGTATCAGCATGCCAACAAAGCACCTGCTTCAATCCACTACACTGACCTGCGTGTAGGACACCATGGACTGGCTGGAACTGCCATTTCTACCACTGAACTGTGTGGCCTGTGTGGCCTTCTCAGGTCGCTCTCATGGTTAAGAGGAAAAAGTGAGAGAAAAGGATCAAACTGGAAGGAGAAATAGTGTTCATGGGCCAGAGTCCAGGATTGGGGAGCATCAGCAGATAAGACCTAGCCCCCCCCCACCACACGCACGCACGCACACAGAGGAGAGAGAGACACACACACACACAATCCCCCCCACACACACACACACACACACACACAGAGGAGAGAGACACACACACACACACACACAATCCCCCAATTACACACACACACACACACACACACACACTATCATTATCTTTAGAGGGCTGACAGATTAACAGAGCTGATGTGGGCGTTTGATTACCCAGACATCGAAATACAAAACAAAGCTAAAGTTAGGAAAAGAAAAACAGCCTGAAATTTTTCCCAAAAACATACGTCTTACATGAGAGGCCTGCACAAGCTAAACACTGAGAAACGCTCGACTTGTCTGCGCAGACACTGTACCTATCATAGAACCGTAGGCTCAGTGACAACGTTTACGGCAATCCGCGAGGGTTGTCCTAAAGCTGAGCTGCCACCACACAGGAAACAGCCTAGGGGTTTCAGAGCTGAAACAGGCCTTAGTTGTAATTTTAGTCTTTTTACTTACCCTTTTTATACTATACAGCATCCTTGGGTTCCTAGAAAGGCACTTCAAATTACACGTATTATTATTATTATTATTATTATTATTATTATTATTAGTGGTAGACTAATAAAAATGGGGTCTGGGAGCTTGGCCGCAGCTAACGCTTCTACGCCATGCAGGTTCCCCTACGGCTTTTCACACAGACGTAAGAACATGAGAATACATTCAGAGGAGAGCAGGCTGCTGCTCAGCGCATCTACGGTCGTCATTTACCCACACAGTCTAGAGAGTATCCAGCACTGCGTCAGGCCTGGACTTGAACACCCCAAGGGTCTCTGCCTCCACTACACAACCTGGCAAACTGTTCCACGCACTGACCTGTTGTCCTGTTAGCATCAGTGCGGAATTTAAGGCCCACCTTTGACTGAAGGCGTGACGGGTCTGCAGCGGGACTGGGTCTTTTGAAAAGGACAAGGCCAATCTTAAAGCATAAACGAAGCCAAACCTGCTCCGCTCACAGGTGTATATTCTCTCTGCACGTTTCTGGGGACTTGAACCGCAGGGCAGTTTCCGAAGTGGTGAAACGGTCGGTCAGTGTCATTCAGCGAAAAGACGTGGAACATTTCCAAAGCTACAATAAAAAGATTTTTCTCTTTTACGGCCGGCAAAAATTGCCTATGTTTCTAATGTTTGACACCAGAAAAACTACGTAGTTATTTTGACCTGAATTTAAGCCTACATCTTGAAAGTAACTCAAATCTGAGGGGATTTGATCGCTACAACAATAAATATTACCACTGAATATCTTGCATTCAAAAGTCGTGGAAATAAAATCTATGGGATCCCAGTGGAACCCTGTGTACTCCAAATATTTTGCCTAATTGCTGACTGCATTTTTAATGATTTTTAATGACCTTTTGAAATGCACACTCAGTTGCAAACACTAGTCAGACAAACCTCCAACCAAAACTAAGCGCTGGCTGATAATTTTACCGGGGGGGCATGGGCAGAATACCAACGACAACAAGCCAACAAACGCATTAATTCAATTCCAGGAATTAAACGATGCACACAAAAAACAGTTCCTCAGTCACAATCGCGGTGCGAAATAACGCGCCACTTTTGAAGCATGCCAAATGAAACGGTTCCAGCTGCCTTCCTACGGTATATCACCGTCTCGGAAAACACACAACACAGTCGCCTACTGCAATGCAGACAGGTAGACTACTACAAAACACAGGTTTATTTATTAGTTTATTTGTAAGGGACACGCAAAGAGAACATTGGCAGCCGCAGAAGCAGTGCCCGATGCACTGTACATGTGTGTGTAGCCGAAGCTAATTTCCAACACCAGTCCCTTGATGGGCATTGATAGTTCAATCAATCACTACAATAATAAAATTACATTGTTACAGTTTAAAATGACCGAAAGCAACAACAACCATACATGACACGACAAAAAAAACAGAAAAAATAACATGAGCTCAAATACAGTAATGATTAGTTGGTGTCATGATTACAATTTCGACCAAGTTTTAGCTAGGACTTGATTGTTGTGGATAACTATTAGGCTACAAGATCAACAGCGGGATTTTAGCGGTGTGTAGCCCGTCCGAATCAAGAGCGTCAGTTTCATACTCACAGGGGTTTACACAGAAACACAGAAACACAGAATTGGGCGTGCGCCACAAACCTCACACAGTTAAACAGGATTGATACAGGCAGTGAAGTAACACGGTAAACGGGGCAGGAGCACATTAGCCCCCAGCTGCTGATTATCATATTTTCCCTTGAGTAGATTTTTTTGTATCACTTAACATTATTTGACCTATTGTTCACAGTGCAATTTAACGTAATGGAACTGAACGAATCAACAGAAGAGGCCCCGCTTATTTCCGTGTCTGGAATGGATTGAGACGAGGTTGTTGTTGTTGTTGTTTTAAATATGCCACGTGCGGCCCGAGGCTGTATGTTAAACCAGCATTTACGTTATGATAACGGTTATGTTCATAACCCGTCCGTAGAGCACATACATAATTTAACAATGAGTGCATTAATCCTGCATGTTGCTTGCTTATTGATTCGCGTTTTCAATTTGCAATGTAGGCCTACACCTTACAAAACAGCACGCATTTCTACGACTAGAGCAGCTGGCAAGCGGGCCGTGGTCACGGTGGTGATTTTAATGACATCTCAATGACCAGCATACCTTCATCGGTGACTCACAAAAAACACACAAATGCAAAAAGCATGGGCGACTATTAACACACCGTTCAATCTAATGCGCCGAACTGGTAAAAATGATGTAGGTCAGCTGTCAACACGAATGAACCGTGGCAACACTGAAGCAGAATAAAACACAACTGTATATATTTTTATCACGGCAATGAGTGTTCAAAGGGTTAATCAAGCCTAAATTGATGTCCCTTAATATAGTCTAAGTGGGGGTTTTTTGTGGCGGGTTTTAGCCTCAAGAACAAATAAATTGCTCTCCGCTATAAACCAAATGTTTTTTTACGCATTTGCCGATTCCACTCTGCCTGCTCCCACCTCCGCTTTAATTGAAACCCATTAAATGTAAATTAAGATTTTAATTAATGAACATAAATGTTTTACTGTCCAAGTACGCTCTCCTATAAAGTGAGCCAACTCGTTACGGCTTTGGACAGGGCATAATTCTGGCTCTGACTCTCAATGTAATTGAGAATGTAGTCTCGACCCCAGACACTCGGTATCTGCAGGACTTTGTTCAATTTGTAAGCCTAGGATTTCCTGCAATCTGATTGGCGGTCGCACATGTCCGACGGCGGATGTTTGTTTAGGCGGTTTAATCGTTTCACGCTTCACGCACGCGCGCCACTCTTGGGATTTGTCACAAGTAGCTATTGGCCGTTGGTTTATCAGCAACGCGCATCCCCGGATGTTGGGCAGAGTTATACCACATGGGAGTGACGTCGGCCTCCTAGTTAAGAGCCCAGGAGGCGAGCCTACTTAAAATGCGGCTTTTAAATTTGACGATATCTTGGTTGCCATGCCTCATTTTCTTTTAGTGTTCAACTGAGTGTGTGTGGGGGGAGAGAGAAAAAGAAAACCACACATATCCAAACTGTAACACCCAGTGTAGGAAGCACCTCTGAAGATAGCGTAGCGCACATTCACACCAAGCACAAGAGACTCCATAGTGTGAAGACAAAGCAGATTCTTAAGATCAGGGGTGGCCAACCCTTGCCCTGGACGGCCACAGGGTCTACTGGGGTCCCCAACCCTGGCCCTGGCCCATCAACATTTGTTGATGTGTTTGTGTGTTTTTTCTTTTCTTTTCTGCAGTGTGTATGGTCTGATGTTTAGTGTTTTGTGAGGACCACGATGGAAATAAGCCTTCGGGCTTTATTGTGTTTTTATCCTCTGTGATTTTTATTTTTACTTTCTCTTGTATGTTGTGTGTTGGCCTATGTGCCGTTTTTAATCACCAAATAAACCAAACAAAAACAAACAAACAGGGCATGCTGGCTTTTGTAGTTACTCAGCACTTAATTGTATAATCGACTGCTGTAACTGATTGGTTAGCTCACCTCATTGGCTTCTGATGTTAAGGTAAAAAAAAAACTAAAAAAACATTTTACCCAGTGGCTCTGCAGGACCAGGTTTGGCCACCACTGCTTTAGATCCACCAGACACTCCGACACCTGCGTTCCTTTCCATCCTCTCTCGGCTTCTTAACTACGGGAGACTCACCGGAGCTGTGTTACAGCGCAGAACGTCCACTGCCACAGTGTCTGTCCTCGCCCTCTCCCCTTCATTTACTTTCCAGAAGGTGCACCGAATTGGAGAGTTTCGGCTTCAGCCACGGAAGGGAGACATGACCGCCGATGTTGAGAACACAGAGCTTGACGCAGAGTTCCGGTGGCTTCTACACAATCCGTGTTTTTTTTGTCTTGTGCTGATGGCCCTGGCTCATAGGTCATTGGGTCACAGGCCGGTACGTCAGAAGAGAGCAGAGGAACGGCACACATTCTGTAGACACGCCAGATAGCTGGCTCTGTGTTCCTGACGGTGAAACTTGTGTCTCCCCTACCGATGAAGGCGAAGCATTGCAACTGTATGTGTCTTATGAACATTGGTGAAGGGACGTGATGAAGAACAGTGCTGCAGCAGTGGACATTGTGTACAATGGACGTCCGCTTCTTCTGCTTCCGTTCACACGATGTAATAATAAAAAAATTGTTACAGGTACGGTGTGCAGCTGCCAACAATGATGTCTACTGCAGTGTTACTTCGCTGATCTCTCGCACTAACCATGATTAATCTTACCATGTATAAATGCACTGTTTTGTAAGTCGCTCTGGATAAGAGCATCTGCTAAATGCTTAAAATGTAAATGTAAAATGTTCACTACAACCCCCTGTCGTTAAGAAGCAGAGCGCGGTGAGGAGCGCAGGAGCTGAGCATCTGGTGAGTCTAAAGAACGCAGGAGTGCATTTATTTTTAACAATTTGCATTACATCACACTCACTTCCACTCTCATTACATCACACTCACTTCCACTCACATTACATCACACTCACTTCCACTCACATTACATCACACTCACTTCCTCTCTCATTACATCACACTCACTTCCACTCTCATTACATCACACTCACTTACACTAGCATTACATCACACTCATATTACATCACACTCCCTTCCTCTCTCATTACATCACACTAATTTACACTCTCATTACATCACACCCACTTCCTCTCTCATTACATCACACTCATTTACACTCTCATTACATCACACTCATTTACACTAGCATTACATCACACTCACTTACACTCATTACATCACACTCACTTCCACTCTCATTACATCACACTCACTTACACTCTCATTACATCACACTCATTTACACTCTGATTACATCACACGCACTTACACTCTCCTTACATCACACTCACTTACACTTGCATTACATCACACTCACTTACACTTGCATTACATCAAACCCACCACCCCATCATTCTCATGCTCATCGAACCATTCAGTGACCACTTGTGCCCTGTGGATGGGGGCACTGTCATCCTGGAAGAGACCACTCCCATCAGGACAGAAATGATTCACCATAGAATGAAGGCAATGGCTTTTATTGGCTTTTATGTATTTATTGGCGTTCACCTTGCTCTCTCTACGGGGTTGAGTGGACTTAAACGATACCAGGAAAAAAATGCACCCCACACCACAACAGAGCCGCCAGAACCCTTCATTTACTCAAGTGTTTCCTTTGTTTTGGCAGTCACCTGTTCGTGTCTTTCTATCGGACTATGAGCGATGAGACGGTCAGCTCAGAAAATCTGCCAGACCTACGACACCAGAGCCATCTCACGGGCCATTGGTGGGAGGCTTAGCCAATCAGGGAGCAGGAGGGCACAACGTGAGGAACATCTGGGCTTTTGTGTGAAGTAAACACTCACAGAATGGGTGCAGTCAGCTGTCCCCATTCATATCCAACACTGACGAGGAGCCAATGTGAACAGACCCTAAAAAACCATGAAGAAAATCTGCAGGGGTGTGACAAAGCAGAGAGTTATACTCTCTTATGTTAAATGATACTTTATAAATTACACTGTAAATTTAATCCTGCTGTGAAACTGATTCCAGCGACATTTTGCAAAGCACCCTCATTGCCTCCCCAACCACCGTCAGCGCCTCCGTGGTTTCGAGAGCGTGAAAAGAAGAGAATTAACCTTTTTTTTTTTATTTACCCTGCGAATGTGAGGACGGGGGGGGAAAATACTGCTTCGCTGCCTTTCAGACTGTGTATCCGTCTGCTCTCAGAACTGAACGACTTCAGGGAAGAATCACAGAGCGAGTCTCGTACCGTAAGGAGTCCCCATTAGGCCCCAACCGTCACCCGCAGTTAGTTTTCTGTTGTCGTTTTATTGCTCTTCTCTGATGGGGAGGTCCGTATTGTTTCTCTAATTGCTTTATATCATTTTATTTTTGTCACACTTGTTCATTTTAGGTAGGTCTAACATAAGGTCGTTTGTATATGTACGTGAATGTCAATGCATCTGCGTAAAATTGAAACAGTTTTATCAAAATGTAACGGATCCAAAAGAGTCATTAGTCGGACGCAGTACAAGAAAGTAGGCCTATAAATATATATATTTATTTTTTTTAAATAACCGCCCGTTCTTGCTGGTCCATGGCCATACAGAGAGCTCAGGACTGAGGCAGACACTACATCTCCACACAGGCACAGCGGGGGGAACCCCCTCTGCCAGGGGTCATGACCTCTAACCTGCGGAGGGGTGGGGGAGGGGGGGGAAGCCTTACTGGCCCACGCGTCTCCTGGCACCCGCTCCATCATCCCGAGTGGTTTAATCCAAGGTGCCAAGGAGGAAGTGATGCAACTGCAACCAGGCGCACGGCACAGCCAGGGCATTGCAGACACCGTCCCTGGGACTGGGGACGGATTACCAACGACTGGCTTCTTCCTAACGACCAGATATTTCACTAACGAGTAGGTCTGTACTGGTTCTGTGTGGCTCAGTAGGTAGAGCGTGGCACTGACAACGCTTAGGTTGTGGGTTCAATTCCCACTGGGACCACATATACTGAAAAATGTATGCATTCACTACTGTAAGTCAGCGTCTTACGAGCAGATATTTGCTAACGAGCAGATATTTACTAACGAGCAGGTTTTAAACTAATGAGCAGGTATTTCACTAACAAGCAGGTATTTCACTAACGAGCAGGTTTTCAACTAACAAGCAGGTATTTCACTAACGAGCAAGTTTTTAACTAACAGGCAGGTATTTCACTAGCGAGCAGGTATTTCACTAATGAGCAGGTATATACTAACGAGCAGGTCTTTCACTAACGAGCAGGTATTTTACAGGTCTCTCCTCAGTCGTGGCTCATCACCCATCTCTGTCACGCGGCGCGCTTCAGTAACTCGGTCACGTTCGTTAAAACAAGGAGGAAGAGGAATGAGAGCTCGGGGCAAAAATGAAAAGTTGACACTTTCCAGCCCTTGGAGAACAGAGTTGCGCTGCCCTGATTGAAACGCACAGCACACAGAGTCTATCTGAAAGGACCGGAGTCTGCTGCATTCACAACCTGCGCCAGGCAGGCCAGCTCACCTCGTCTGTGGGAGTCTCTGTAATGAGCACACGGGCTCATTCCACATTTAAATACAAGACATCAAGATCTAGGTTTCTTCATCAATATGAATTTCAAGACTGGCTGACAAACATGTAAACACTTTTTATTTTAATCGGATGTGGATGTGCGTGTGTGTTTATGTGTGTGTGTGTGTGTGTGTGTGTGTACATGTGTATGTGGTGTGTGTACATGTGTATGTGGTGTGTGTGTGTGTGTGTACATGTGTATGTGGTGTGTGTGTGTACATGTGTATGTGGTGTGTGTGTGTACAAGTGTGGGTGTATGTGTGTATGTGTGTGTGTGTGTGTGTGTGTGTGTGAGTGTATGTGTGTGTGTGTGTCCACCACCACCCACTCCAAAAGTACACTGGCTAAACAGGAAGTACAGTTCAGCCTCAACAGGCTGCGCACATAAAATATTTAACCCGTGGTAACCCCTGTAACCCCGAGGAGAAGCGGATCAATCGAGAGTTCCTCTCGGACGTTAATCAGAGGCCCGAAACGAGGCCTGCACACTGCCCCCCCCTCCCCCAGACTCCCACGCGCTCCTGGATCTGAACGCGCTCGGTTCTCTTTCACACTCGCAGCCAAACGGTTTACCGCAGGCGCTTACAGAGAACGACAAAAAGGCATTGGGGCGATAATGGGCCCTCTCTCTCCGTAACGTGTCTTCCACATCAACGGGCAATCTTCACTGGACCCAAAAACGAACTGCGCTTGTTTCCTCCCGATTCGGAACGCCCGGTCGTACCCGTAAACCAGTCTCATCGCTGCGACGTCCTCGGAAACGCTAATACCCTCCTCCTAAACCGGGCGGGTCCAGGCCCTGTATCTCCTCACACGCTTCACCAAAACAAATTCCTAACAACGTCACGGTTGGTATGGCAATAACGATACTTGACTTGACTTGAAAAACAGCAGTACTCGGCCCACGGGGACCGTGATTTGAGGAACCCTGCGATAGGGCTACCGTCACCACAATGAAACCGAGTGCGTTTGCAGGATGATAGCCCCTGACCTATATCCTTCCAAAAATGTATTTATGATCATTGTGTTGCATTGAGTGACATTATGCCTCCGTCCCAGAAGCAGTCCACGCCATTCTGCACACGTTGACAGCACGGAACAGCATTGATCTGATCCTACATCTGATTAGGACCCCGTTGGACAGCATCCTACAGTATCGTGTAGTTTACTACAGCATCACTGCTTTCACAAAATACTTTTGTTTGAAGATTCCGTGCCTGATACAATTAGATTCAAGCTTCCCGTTTAATGAGCTCGGCCAGCGTTTCTCACACGCGGTCCTGGGGTGACCCCACGCATGCTGGCTTTCGTTCCAAACATAATTGCAATTCCTGATGTATAACGAGCTTTTAATTGTTTTTAATTAGACTCATTTAATGTGTAATGAGGGATGGTTTAACGTTAACCTCTTAATGCCACGCCATGTCAGAAACAGATATTCATGTCAGAGTAGTGTTCTGCGTCATTGAAAGACTTTTAAATCAGTTTGATGACTAATGTTTTAATATTCTGTAACGTGCTGTGGCAAATTTTTACCTTTGAAAGAGGTTACATTTTATCTTGTTTCTGATTTTTTCCAGTTTTTCTGCCAATTCAGTGGCCAACTATACCCTCTATTTCTTTTGATTTACCCTCCCCCACAAACTCAGTTTTTAAGAAGAACCAACCCGCCCCATCTGTGGGGAACAAGTTAATAGCTCCAGGCAATGATCCGCCTCCTTCGAGACTGGACTCGCCCAACTATGTTTACCAGGTTGCCTTACCGCTCCTCGGCGAGCTCGTGCCGGCTCTCCCTCCCCCCTCCCTCTGGGGCGGACAGCCAATTGCCACCCCCTAGTGGCACTCCCAGTCAGGGCCGGACTGACGCAGCCGAGTTTGAACCGCGACTGCCGTGGGCAACTTGCGTCCCAGTCGGACGCTCTTACCGTTACGCCACCCGGGAGGCCCAGAGGTTACATTTTTAACTGATATACTGACAGAGCTACAGCTGAAATGAGTGAAGTCTTAAATTGACCAGGGAGGGAGGGAGGGCTACAGTGGGCAGGGTACTCCCAGTCTCATCGCTCAAGAGTGACCCTCTCACTGGCCAGTCGGGGCGCCTGCAGTCTTCCTGCGCCAGATGCATGAGCTGCAGTCCTCTGTCCCAGTGCCTGCGCAGCTCAGCTGACGGACTGCAGAGTGAAAAGAAGCGATGGCCGACTGCGCACGCTTCGGAGGGCAGCGTGCGTGCTAATCTGTGAGGGTGTTAATATGTGAGGTTGCTAATCTGCGAGCGTGATAATCTATCTGTGAGGGTGTTAATATGCGAGCGTGCTAATCTGCGCTTTCCCGGACTGAATAGAGGACTTTACCACCGTGGGTCAGCCCCACAGATAGAAACGGGCAAGAAAAGGTTGCAAATAAATTAATTGTTCTTCTTAAAAACTGAAAAAAATCGAGGCATTTGATTGGGTCACTCCAGGACTTTGATTTGTTTTGTTTTTAAACCACTCCAATGGACTCCAATGGATCAATTACCATCTGCTTTTATTTATAATTAATTTATAAAAAGCTTTTTTTGAGTTGTTGCTTTTTTATTTGACATTTCAGAGTATTTTGTGTTGATCAGTGGAAATAAATCCCAATTAAATCCATTTTGATTGCATGAAGTAAGAAAATAAAATGTAAAAAAAATCCCAAATGGGGTGAATACTTATTATCACCTCTGTATGTAAATAACGATAACCATGTTCCGCCAGTTCTCCAACCTACTGAGGTACACCTTGTGTGAACCAGGCGCTAGATATACAACTGAGCCAACAACCTTCACTCAGGAAATGTAGCAAAAAAGATTACAGTTGTGGGCCTCCCGCATGGTCTAGTGGTCAGAGTCGGCTCTGGTCGGGAGTGCCATCGGGACGAAATTGGCTGTCCGCCCCAGGGAGGGGGAGGGAAGCCGGCACACACAGTTTGCTGCGCACAGGAGTGGTTCTGGGGTTCCGGAATTACAGTCGACGGCACGACGAGTGTTGTCTCGGAGGAGGCAGCACTTCCGCCCCTTTTCACTGCCGGTCACAGGACTACGGCAGCGAACTATGAGGGAAGGGGGATTGAACTAAGCACAGTGGGTAATTGGCTACCAAACTGAGAGAAAAACGGGGTAAAATCGGAAAAATACAATTATATATACATTTTATTTTTTTAAAGATTACAGTTCATCAAAATCAGAGAACAGATTATGAAAACAACAACCTCCAACTGTCCACGGAGATATTAATTAAGGCATACTACCGTCATTTCAAGAAATAAAATAAAGCTGCACTTTTTTTCCACCAAATTTGATTCAATGCTTTGAAGATGCATGCATCTAGGGAAGGAAGTATAACAATGAATACCGATGGTCTCTCTTGTCATTACACAATAGGACAGCCAGTCAAAGCTGTAATTTCCCAACATCAAAGTAGATTAGCATTAACGTTTTCTAATTAAACTTCCCAGAGATAATTTCTTTTTTTTAAAACATCCCACAAAAGTGGCTCATTCAGCAGGATATGAATATGTCAATTATGCTAAATCGTGAGTCTTAAACTGAATGTACATTTTCCAGTAGCGTGGTTCGTAACAGGATTAGTAGTCTGGCAACTGGAAATGTCTTTCTGCACCTCTGACCCAGAATCTGGGTAAGAAACACGGTGTGAACCTGGTTCTGTGTGTCTCAGTAGGTAGAGCGTGGTTCTGTGTGGCTCAGTTGGTAGTGTGTGGTTCTGTGTGGCTCAGTAGGTAGAGTGTGGTTCTGTGTGTCTCAGTAGGTAGAGCGTGGTTCTGTGTGTCTCAGTAGGTAGAGCGTGGTTCTGTGTGGCTCAGTAGGTAGAGCGTGGTTCTGTGTGTCTCAGTAGGTAGAGCGTGGTTCTGTGTGGCTCAGTAGGTAGAGCGTGGTTCTGTGTGACTCAGTAGGTAGAGCGTGGTTCTGTGTGGCTCAGTAGGTAGAGTGTGGTTCTGTGTGTCTCAGTAGGTAGAGTGTGGTTCTGTGTGTCTCAGTAGGTAGAGTGTGGTTCTGTGTGTCTCAGTAGGTAGAGCGTGGTTCTGTGTGTCTCAGTCGGTAGAGTGTGGTTCTGTGTGTCTCAGTAGATAGAGCGTGGTTCTGTGTGTCTCAGTAGGTAGAGTGTGGTTCTGTGTGTCTCAGTAGATAGAGCGTGGTTCTGTGTGTCTCAGTAGGTAGAGTGTGGTTCTGTGTGTCTCAGTCGGTAGAGTGTGGTTCTGTGTGTCTCAGTAGATAGAGCGTGGTTCTGTGTGTCTCAGTAGGTAGAGCATGGTTCTGTGTGTCTCAGTAGGTAGAGCGTGGTTCTGTGTGTCTCAGTAGGTAGAGCGTGGTTCTGTGTGGCTCAGTAGGTAGAGCGTGGTTCTGTGTGTCTCAGTAGGTAGAGCGTGGTTCTGTGTGGCTCAGTAGGTAGAGCGTGGTTCTGTGTGTCTCAGTAGGTAGAGCGTGGTTCTGTGTGGCTCAGTAGGTAGAGCGTGGTTCTGTGTGTCTCAGTAGGTAGAGCGTGGTTCTGTGTGTCTCAGTAGGTAGAGCGTGGTTCTGTGTGTCTCAGTAGGTAGAGCATGGTTCTGTGTGGCTCAGTAGGTAGAGCGTGGTTCTGTGTGTCTCAGTAGGTAGAGCATGGTTCTGTGTGGCTCAGTAGGTAGAGCGTGGTTCTGTGTGTCTCAGTAGGTAGAGTGTGGTTCTGTGTGTCTCAGTAGGTAGAGCGTGGTTCTGTGTGTCTCAGTAGATAGAGCGTGGTTCTCTGTGTCTCAGTAGGTAGAGCGTGGTTCTGTGTGTCTCAGTAGGTAGAGCGTGGTTCTGTGTGGCTCAGTAGGTAGAGCGTGGTTCTGTGTGTCTCAGTAGATAGAGCGTGGTTCTCTGTGTCTCAGTAGGTAGAGCGTGGTTCTGTGTGGCTCAGTAGGTAGAGCGTGGTTCTGTGTGTCTCAGTAGGTAGAGCGTGGTTCTGTGTGGCTCAGTAGGACAACTGCGTGGCGCTGACAACGCTCAGGTTGTGGGCTCGATTCCCAATGGGGACCACATATACTGAAAAATGTATGCATTCACTACTGTAAGTCATTTACATTACATTTACATTTTAGGCATTTAGCAGATGCTCTTATCCAGAGCGACTTACACAGTTTACATTTCTTTACACACAGTCCAAAAATACAGCTGGATCTTTTACTGAAGCAATTCGGGTTAAGTACCTTGCTCAAGGGTACAACAGCAGTGCCCCACCTAGGCTTTGAACCTGCAACCCCCCCCAGCCCGAACTGTGGGCTTCTGGGAGAAAGGCTGCCTGGCTGCCCAGCCCCAGTCGGTATATGGGGAGTCTGGAGGTCATTATGAGAACAGTGCTGTTTGCCTTTGTCACTACCGGTCACAGGGCTACGGCAGCCAACTCACAATACGAGGGGGGGATTGACATAAGAAATAGAGGGTGTAATTGGCTACTAAATTGGGAGAAAATGGGATAAGGTCAGAAACAAAATTAAAAAATGTTTAAAAAAATGCTCACACCCTCACACAGACACACTGTTCCCCCACTCACACCCTCACACAGACACACTGCTCTCCCACTCACACCCTCACACAGACACACTGTTCCCCCACTCACACCCTCACACAGACACACTGCTCTCCCACTCACACCCTCACACAGACGCCCTGTTCTCCCACTCACACCCTCACACAGACACACTGTTCTCCCACTCACACTGTTCCCCCACTCACACCTCACACAAACACACTGTTCCCCACTCACACTGTTCTCCCACTCACACCCTCACACAGACACACTGTTCTCCCACTCACACTGTTCTCCCACTCGCACTGTTCTCCCACTCGCACTGTTCCCCCACTCACACCCTCACACAGACACACTGTTCCCCCACTCACACTGTTCTCCCACTCACACCCTCACACAGACACACTGTTCCCCCACTCACACTGTTCTCCCACTCACACCCTCACACAGACACACTGTTCCCCCTGCCCTGCTCCTCCATGGCTCAGTCTCACACAGCGAGGGAGAAGCAGGCTGTCGCCAAGGAACAGGGCCGACAGGAAAAGAGGGGGGGGTAGGGAGGAGGGGGACGTGCCTTCCTCTCTCTCTCTCTCTCTCTCGTTCAGATAACCAGGTTAGTCAGTGTGGACAAACTAAGCGACTGTACAAGTGCACCTTTCTCATTACACAGTAGACAAGTGGACCACAGGCAAAGTACCCGTCTGTATTTAGGGCAGTGCTTCTCAATTATTTTCTGTTACGCCCCCCCTAGGAAGAAGAAAACATTTCGCGAAAAAAAGCTGAGACCAGTTCGTTTATTTCGCGGACCGGGTTCTACGCGAGAAAAAATTGTTCCTCGGAACCGTTTTCTTCAATTTTGCGCCCCTCAAAATCTTGCGCCTGGTGCGACCGCCTTGCACCACTTGCACCCCCCACACTACGCCTCTGGTCACACGCGCCCCCCCTGGCATCGCACCGCGCCCCCCTGGGGGCCCCACTATTTGAGAAACACTGATTTAGGGGAAGTCTATGGATACTAATCTCAATAAAACACTTCGTTGTCACAAGGTATACATCACTTTTCAGGCTGATAATCTTACAGTACTATGAGCCTGACCAGGTTGCTCATAACCTTACAGTACTATGAGTCTGACCAGGATGCTCGTAACATTGCAATACTATGAGCCTGACCAGGCTGCTCATAACCCTACAGTACTATGAGCCTGACCAGGCTGCTCATAACCTTACAGTACTATAAGCCTGACCAGGCTGCTCATAACCTTACAGTACTATGAGCCTGACCAGGCTGCTCATAACCTTACAGTACTATGAGCCTGACCAGGCTGCTCATAACCCTACAGCACTATGAGCCTGACCAGGCTGCTCATAACTTTACAGTACTATAAGCCTGACCAGGCTGCTCATAACCTTACAGTACTATGAGCCTGACCAGGCTGCTCATAACCTTACAGTACTATGAGCCTGACCAGGCTGCTCATAACCTTACAGTACTATGAGCCTGACCAGGCTGCTCATAACCTTACAGTACTATGAGCCTGACCAGGCTGTTTATAATCTTACTGTGCTATTTTTTATGGAACCAATCTTTAACCAGGCCAGGTAATTGAGAACAACTTCTCATTTACAATAACAGCCTGGCCAAGAGACAAAACACAGCAAAAACATAATATAATTGGACAAACAGGAATTTAAAAGCACAAACAGGCATTAGAGATCAACAAGACACTCATGCATCAATTGTAGCACAAGCATGAGTCTGTGAAAATGTCAATGATGTCAATAAAAACAGGAACTGATACAGGATTGTCCAATCTCAGGGTTTATGCAGCTCATTCCAGTCCGAGGCTGCGGCATGCTGAAATGAGGAGCGGCCCAGAGTAGTGCTGACTTTGGGGGTCACTAATTGGATGTAGCTGGAGGATCTGGTTTTGGAGGCAGGATCATTTTTTTGTGTGGTTTTTTTAAGAGATGACAGGTACCAGGGAGTCAGTCCAAGAAGGGATTTGTAGATGAGAATAGTCCAGTGAAGTTTCCATCTAGTGTGCAGTGATGTCCAGTTTACAGAGGAATAGAGGTTGCAGTGGTGTGTTCTGTAGGGGGCATTGGTAGTGAGCCTGATGGCTGAATGATATCCAGCCTATCAAGCGCAGCCTTGGGAGCAGATCTGTAGATCACATCTCCATAATCCAGTACTGGGAAGATGGTCATCTGAACTGGTGTCAGCTTATTAATTAACGTATTATTATTATTATTATTATTTATTATTTAATTAATTATATTAATTTTATAACAATTTGGCAGCGGGGGTGAAGGAGGACCTATTTCTGTCGAGAAACCGCAGTCTTGACTTGATTGTGAAATGAAAATGAAAGAGCAGAGTCCAGCCAGACACAAGGTATTTGTACGATGAGACCAACTGAAGCTCAGACCCATCCAAAGGGGAGATCCTCAGGAGCAGGGAGATTACTTCCTCCCAAAAACATAACTTTAGTTTTGTTGGAGTTTAAGACGAGGTTAAGGGCAGAGAAAGCATGCTGTAGCTGGTTGAAGCTGGAGCCTATCTAGAGCAGGATCCAGGGATGGTCCATTGGAGTATAGCACTGTATCATCTGCGTAAAGATGGATGAGAGATTTGCCAGCTGATTGTGCTATGTTATTGATGTGAAGGGAGAACAGTGAGGGGGCCAAAACAGAGCCTTGCGGGACACCCTTTGTGACTGGAACTGGGCTGTTATGTTTTCTGTCCTCACACATTGGATCCTGTCTGAAAGATAGTTATTGAACCAAGCCAGTGACTGCTCATTGACGCCAACATTTCTCAATCCGGACAAGACAAATGATCGACGGTAATCAACGGTATCAAAAGCCTTAGCTATTATGGCTACTATGAGCCTTGGCTACTATGAGCCTGACCAGGTTGACACTCTGATGTGAGATGAGTCTGCCCAATTTCAGTGGATGTGCTTTGCTAACAAACCAACGGTCAGTTACTTCTTCTGATGAATCATGATCTAGTGAAGGCGTGACTAACAACATTGGAGGCGGTGATTCAAGCCAACTCAGCCACTGACCTATAACATAAGGCTGGCTAAAGCTTGCCAGAACCAATCCGATTGCAGGAAACCAAATCTCACAAATCGTAACTTTCCTTTCCAGACGCTCTAGAACCATGGTTCTCAAACTCGGTCCTGGAGTACCACCGTGTATGCTGGTTTTCGTTCCAACCACAGTTTGTCCCTTTCATTTGAGCAACACAGAAAGGGGCGGGATGGAGTTTGATTCGCTGACTTGATCAGAAGGGAGTTGATTGTGAACTCCTGCCAGACCTAGCACTGCTTATAACTGAATGCCTGACGGGTACACACGAAAAACAAGTCCCTCCTGTAGAGACCCAGTCCCTGTGTGGTTTGAAACCACAAGTGTCCACCTGTATCAGACCTTAAGGGGGTCTAATGTACAGGGGTCATTGCTTTTCTTTCTTAGTAGTTTGTGCTGTGCACTCTCATTGTTCATGCCAAACGAGAGCCATCTCTTCTATAATTAAGCTTGTTGAAAACATGTGTTCAGGTTCCATCATTTTGTGCTGACACAGATTTTAACACAGCGCGGGTTTGGCTCATTTGCTCGGTCTTTGTCATTTTCCCCAAATGTTTTAGTTTCAGTGTCCAAGTGTCCGCGCTTTCATCATTTAAGATGCGAGAAGAAATTTGACCTCTTCCAAAAGAAATAATTTGCCACAGCACATTACAGAAAATTAAAGCATTAGTTGTCCGAGAACTGATTTGATTTGAAGTTTTTTTTAAGTTGTTAAATTCTACGGAACATTAATTATTTTACCACGACTACCCGTTTCTGACATAGCGTGGCATTAAGAGGGTAATGTTAAATCACCCCTCATTAGACATTAAAAGTGTCTAATTGAAGACAATTAACAGCTCGTTATACATCAGGAATCGCAAGTATGGGTGGAATGAAGACCAGAGTGCACGGCAGTGCTCCAGGACCAGGTTTGAGAGCCTCTACAGATGGAGTGTACAGGTCTAGTGTGGACACGGCTGACTGGACGTGGTAGGACAGGACTGTACGGGAGGCTAAACACAATCGAACCCTGAGAAGCCAACTCACTCAACGTGCCGTTTTCATAGACTCCACATCGTGTCTGGGTTAAATGATGCACCTCTGATAGCGTAGCGGTCTAACGCACCCGTATTAGCTGGTTCTTTACGAGTGTGAGCTGCCTATCACGGTCGCGGTTCAAAACCTGACTCTACCAGACCGGCCCTGGTGGGGAGTCCCGATCGGGGGCGGCGTTTGGCTGTCTGCCCCAGGGGAGGGGGGGGGGAGCCGGCACGAATTCGCACAATTCACAAATTGGTGACTCCAGAACGTGGGTGGGCGAATTCCATTTAGAAGGATGCGGAGTTCGCTGCCCTCTGAGAATTAGCTTGCCTCGTATTGACAAGTTAATGTGGAGAGGGCAAATCTGAATAAATAGATGGTAGAATTGGCCACTAAATTGGGAGAAAAACTGCAAAAAATCGGAAACAAAAAAATAAATAATAATAATTTAAAAAACAATGAGCGTAGACAGGCTGGTGCTAGACAGGCCGAATGTCTCATCGTCCTCTCAGGCTCTCATGAGCTCAGGAGAATTAATACACAGTTTCTGTTTTACAAACTGGCCTGATTTATCGCTGATCTGTTGCTGTCCAGTCCAGATCAAAGAGTCATCGGCACAACGAGACGGGCTTAGAGCGTTTTCAGGACTTTAGTGTACGCGAGCTTCTGTGTTTTTATCTGTAGGCTGCCGCTGTAGCCTCACAGATTTTAAACGTCAAATCTTGAGTCCAGCGTGAAAGATGAATCTGCCAAACCAGATCTCAACTAACAGGAATTTTACATTTAATTGTATTAACCGTCGTTTTTATGTGGACTGTTCTTTACTCAGCAACATTCAAACATTTATTTCAATTTTTTCTCCTAATTTAGTCATAATTTAATTTAATTTATCCAATTATACCCTCTCTTTTTCATGTCAGTTATCCCCTCCCTCATAACAGAACTAGCTGCCGTAGTCCCGTGACCGGTAGTGAGCGCTGCACCACCTCCTCTGAGCCGGCACCCACCTAAGCCGAAGCCTGTCACCGTAACACACAGGACCACTCATATATGCAGCGAGCTCATTGGGCTTTTATTCCCCCCCCCCCCTCTGGGGCAGACAGCCAATTCCCAACCCCCAAGTGGCACTCCCAGTCAAAACTAGTGCGATCTAGGTGGAATCAAACCCCAGTTGCTGTGGGGATTTATTTTTATTACTTTTTTTATAAACTCACCAGCTTGGTCTCATCTGCCCTCATAATTCCAGGCCTGTGTGTATCACATCTCAGAGTAAGAGTACTGATCCAGGATCAGGTTTGCTCCGGCCATATCCTAACCATATCCATTGTGAGCTAAAAGGCGAAACTGATCCTAGATCAGCACTGCTACTCTGAGATGCTTTATACAAACGGGCCCTGACCTGACCTGGGCTTTAGAGTAAAAACTGGTCAAATGTTGGAGCGCTTTATTTGTGTTGAGTATGTACATGTACATTTACGCATTTAGCAGACGCTGTTCTCCAAAAGCTCATACTAAAAGAAGCAACAATTTGGAGAAAGTATCAGTCGCAATGACGCCCTGAAACTATGCGTCATTACATAACATATCACATTTCGCTGTGCCAACTTCGCTGTGCCAAATTTCACAAGAGCCATAGAGCAGCAGAGGGATTTTGAGGATGTAGTGTTCAGTCGTTTTGGCCATTTCAGCTCAGTTTGGGGACATGGTGTTCAGTCACTATGGAGATTTCAGCTCAGTTTGGGGACATGGTGTTCAGTCACTATGGAGATTTCAGCTCAGTTTGAGGATGTGGCGTTCAGTCACTATGGAGATTTCAGCTCAGTTTGGGGACTTAGCGTTCAGTCACTATGGGGAGGGTTCAGCTCAGAATTGAGGGAATGGCGACTTTGAGCGAAGATACAGTTTTAAGAGGTGGGTTTTTAGTCTGTGGCGGAATATGGACAGTGACTGGGCTGTCCCGACTGTAGCTCGTTCCACCACCGAGGGGCCGGAGTAGAGAGAGGATGACCGGGATGGGCCCTTCCGGGAAGGGGTGGCGTGGCGGGGCGGAGGGTGCAGAACGGAGGGGTCTGGCAGGAATGTCAGATTCGATAGATTGGCGGTGTGACGGTACAGTTTTTACTATGTTATCCTGGCCACAACTGGTCACCAGTAAAGGGAGACCAGGAGAGGCATAACGCGTGAGTGTCCCTCATAGTTTTTTGTTTTTTTTGCTGCGTCAAGCCAAACCACAGCAAGTGCCTCTGCTTTTAACACAGCAAGGCCCGTACTTGAAATTACCTCGCTTTTGACACAAACATGCAAACTCCGGTTTTCAAAAGAGCCACCTGGACAGTGAATGTTGAGGGGGGGAAACACACAAAAGCTTTAATCCATTTCAAATAATACAAAAACTGGGGGGGGGGGGGTGAATAATAGCTGTACGTGGGACGCGAAGGGAATCAAACGGCAAAGTGCTACCGATCCCTCTCATCTCTCAAACAGAGAGAGAAAGTGCCTTTGTCGGGCGGGAACAGCAGATGGGCTCTCTCTCGAGTGCACAAGCAACGGCAACAATTATGTGGACGCAGTTTACAGGCCGGCATTGTCCCGCGCTCAGTACCGACGCGTCCGACTGGTCACCCAGCGGGACTGCACACCCAGCGGGACTGGTCACTGGTCACCCAGCGGGACTGGTCACAGCGGGACCCAGTGGGACTGCACACAGCAGCTGGTCACCCCAACTGGTCACCCAGCTGAGGGGAGTTTGCACCGCTGCAGAATGGCAACACGGGGATGTTACTGAACAGCTATTCAATCCATCAGCATGACTTCAAATACATGCACTCAGACCCAGGTGTGTACATGGAGAGGGCATTCATTAAAATGGGGCTAATGGAGGGGGGGGGGGGGCAGCATCCATTGTCATTGATCGCTCCATTGTCATTCATCAAGGAAAAGACTTCCAGAACAGATGTCTGGAGGTAAAAGCATGACATAAACTGCACTTCCGACCATGGATGTCTGTCTGTGACCACACGGGTCACGAAACAACATGTCTGTCGGTCTGTCTGTCTGTCTGTCTGTCTGTGACCGCACGGTTCACAATGTTGCTTTGCCTCAATCGATGCTCCATGCTAAACTTCTCTTTTTGGCATCTTCCACACAGCTCCATGCTGTTGTGGTGTGCCTTTCCCACGGAAATGTGACTGGCCAGCTCGGTTTCATTTCTGCTATTGTGGGGTGAGGGGGGGAGGCTGATGATAAGACTTCTTTTTTTTTTTTTTTTTTTTTTTTTTATTGTAAAAAATTTCTGATTTTTCCCATTTTCTCCCAATTTGGTGGCCAATTGTACCCTCCTTCTAAGTCAACTATCCCCCCCTCACACTATGAGCTCGCCGCTGCAACTCTGGGACCCAGCAGTGACAAAGACGATGAACCGCCTCCTCCGAGACGGAACTCACCAAGGCGTCGACTGTAACTCCCGATACACACAGAGCCACGCTCATGCTGGCTTCCCTTCCCCCTCCCCCTAAGGCAGACAGCCAATCACCACCCCCGGCCAGAGCCGGGCTGGCACAGCTGGGGTTCAAAGTGCAGTGGCTAACCTGCACTTCGGGAAAGTGCCTTTACCGGTATAATTTGTTCAGGCCTTTGTGTATTCTCCTGTTCTAATGGCTATTGGCAAACCAAAGCATGTGAAAATGTGCCATTTTTGTCTGTCAAACTGTCACTCATAGAGCCATCAGCCCAGGAGACAACACTTTTACAACGCTTTTACAACACTTTCACGATCGACATTCTGTTCAGCGTAAGCTACAGAGTTTTAGAACGCCCGCTAACATCTCCGAGATTCAACGTGTCAAATCGTGAGTCCGGAGCCAAAGACAAGACGGATCCACTCAACCATCTCATCAACTCGTCGTTATGGAAACAGTCATTTCATTTGTTAACCTTCGTTTTGATGTAGACACTATAGTGTTCAATCACTAACATTTCATATATATTTGTATTTTATTCTGACAGTCTCATCTCATCTGCTCTCGCAGTTCTCACCTGAGCTGGGCCTTCGATAACAGAGAGGGTTAGGGTTCGAGTTAGGGAGAGGGAGAGGGCCACAGAAGCCTCTTCCTCCTCTTTCCAAAGCTGCTTCCCTGCGTGAGCAGCGAGTACGGACATAAACACACCACAGACGCACAATTCGGGAGAGCGTTTGACCATTTGTACGCAGCGTCTCCCCACACACCCCCAGCCCAAAAAGACGGTGGAAATCTGTTAAAGCCACGGCACGGGAACGCACTCTACACACAATGTTCTGTTCAAAATACACAAATAACCCTCCCCAACTCTGGGCTTAAAAGGCTGGCAAATTGGTTGTAAATTTGTTGTAAGTAAATCCTTCACAGAATATCAGCATCAGAGGGTCCCGATGACTTGGTCCCCTTTCAGTCAAAACAACGCTCGCTAAATTCCTGGAAAACGCTGGCTTTTTCCTGGAATCGGGAGCAATGTGAGTGGAGTTTGGATGCTTCTCGCAGCTGTGCTCACCCGCTGAATTGAAGTCATCCACCCAGTCTCCACGTCGCTCACAGCTTTTTGGGGGAGTCTTAAGATTTCAAACTGCTTGTTATCGCAAGATCAGCTGATAAGACTCAAAACAGGAGCCGCCTCCTCTGGCGAGAGATGTTTTGTTTGTGACACTCCGAACAAGAGGACACAATGCAAAACAGGGAGATTAAACCACGGGGTTAGCATGCCTGACGTTTGTCAACGTTTGCGAAGGCCATTTTCTAAACGGCCTATTCCTAACCGTGGCTTCCGGCTTCGCCACAAATACGGAGCAAAACGAACGGTTCGAGGCACGGAGGGGAATCACAGGGCCATTTTGGGAAAGGGAATCTGCTGCTCTTGCGGTAATTGTGGAGAAAGCTGGAGAGAAGAAGATACCTTTGCTGACACGATAAGTATTCTTCCAGAGTTTTCATTACTATGATTTCCCAGACCTGGAGAAGCTGGTCCCTCACAGCTCAACCTGTACAAGCTCCCCTGCAGACAAAACCTCACCATCACACAGACAATCTGCAGCCATGCTTCGGCTCACTAAACGCATCTGCGTAAATGATTTGTTGCACGCAATCTATCCCGTCACAGGTTAAAAGATGATCATTTAAGAGATCTCTACTGAATTAAAAATGGCATATTTTCTATGAATCATTTCAATGTTCATTTCTATTTTCACACACCTTACGTAAATGTTCTACTAAACCACGGGTCTCAGAAGCTTGTGCGCTCTGAAATGCATCTGGGTTTTACCTTAGTAAAAAAATAATTAACTAGGCTAAACAACTGTTTCAAGGACTGCTCAGAAATAATGTATTCGCTGTGTTGAGCAACCATATTTCTGTTTTACTAATATATTTGTCTCTATTGTCAGCCCACACTGACGTTTCAGACTGAATGCCGGAGGGGCTCAACCTGATGCAGCAATACTGTGATTGAATAACCTGGTCTTAACCAGTTTTCTTCGATTTAAATCCATTTCTGGAAACGCAGCCAAGAACAGGGAAGCTCTGAACCTACACGTCGGTAGTCGTCGGCAAAGCGATGTTTGCTTGAGCGCTTCACTTTGAGAAAGTTCTGGACCTCCAGAATCATTCTTTTCATATGAGAAAACTATTTTACAGCTGCGACCATTTATTGCTTGCATATGGACACAGCAAACGGCCTTCTTTTGAATTCTTTGCTCCGTGCGATTCAATGAGACAATGACGAAGAGGGTTGAACCCATTTGAATATAGGTTTAAATGTATATTTTTGACTTGTCTCAGCACAATCTCCCCTACGAGGTGTCTATGAAGGCAGTCCTAAGCTTATGTCAGTTATGAAATGCCATATCTGTGATTTATCCAGGTTTTTTTGATGTGTGACAGCTTTTTGTCTCTATTACCAATGCTTATCCCCCCACCTCCTACACATACACCACACACACACACACACACACACACACACACACACACACACAGACACATGCATATGGACACACATATATACACACGTGCATATGGACACACACACACACACATACATAAACACATACAGACATGTGCACACAGACACATGCATATGGACACACATACACACACACACACATACACATAGAGAGCAACTATTGCATCACAATCCCCATGTTTTCAGTCATGTCCCGAGAGGCAGACCAGACCATGTGACTCCCTGTGTCAGAGGGCAGGAGAGTGGAGTCCCGGGGGGGACAGGGTCTTCAGTCAGGGTGAACACGGGACACCCAATCACACCTGCCCGCCCCAGGCAGGGAGCTTACCATTTCAAAGCATAAATAATGATATGTTACACTCCCCAATATGTGTGTAGAGGTGTTCAACCAGATCCTAATCATTCACAGACAAGATTTCCTCCAACCCACATTGTACTGCGAATTAAGATCTCCTTCTCACTCATAACAATGTGTGGTATTGTTATCAATCAAGTCAAAGATTTCACCCATGTACCAAAAAAAAAAAGTTTCTCCACTTTTTACATGTGGAAAAAAGTGGCTTTCCAAACCGCCTGATATTCTCGTATCAGGGTCTGCCAACAGCACTCGTTCTAGGGGAACTTTATTCGGTGCCTTGGGAATCGTATAGGGGGCCGATGTTTGGGAACACGTGGGCGTTTTGCATGGTTCAGGTGAAGGGCAGATATGACGTTTACCCCCAACACGGTGCGAACATGCCCCACAGACAGTTTCACCGCTGACCACTGCCTCGATTGCGCGAGGAGTCAACCGTTCAAAATCCACGAAGAAATGTATGTTCAATCCACCGGAGAAGAGCGAAGTGCTCGTAAAAAAAAACGGTTATAGGTGACATTTTCGCAGGGGGTAGGGTTAACACTACTTTCTCTCTCTCCCTCGCCAACTTTACGTCAAAGCGTCGCAGCTTCATTGTTTATTATGACTCAAACTATGCTCAACGCCTCGCATTTGCAAATGCATTATGGACAATTGTCTCTGCGTTTCGTGTTCAACCTGAGTGACAACTTGCCGATGGCACACTGATGCGGATTTTGTTTTAAAACGTAAGCAATCGAACGACTGTCACCAACACGAGTGATAGCCACCAGTCATACTAAACTAGCTTGTCAGTTTGGAAAGATAAACACTTATATGGGCAGTACATGTCGACAAAAAGAAAAAGGTCCCTCGTGTAGGGTATTTAAATAAGGACACGGACGGTATTGCTACAAGCTGCCCCAACCCGGAGCGTCCACCGATCAACCTAGAACCTGGGACTTTGTTCCCCGAGTCCCATTCTTACCCCACGGGTCATTATGACAAGTTTCACTGTCGCTAAGTAAGTGGCTGCTGTAATTTATTATCGCAGCCGGTGGGGATCACTTGTAGACGCAATTCATCTCCTCAAACTAATGAGGACGGGAGACTCGCACACGCTTACGAGATTGAGGGCGAAATGGGCAATCGCTTGAACTTTCCCGTGTGTCCTCGTTCATTCCCGTGGCCCAGGCGACAACCCTCCAGTACTCCCACCGCCGAACTTTCAAAGCCCGAAGGGGTTAATGGTGGACTATGGAATCCATGGACATTCCGGGCTCGCGGAAAAAAAACGCGTCTTTCCCCCATATAAAAACGGCACCTATGGAACTGGGAAACAGACGCGTGAGCGTGCGAGACCACGCTCCAGTACCGCAGAACCAGTAATGGCCGTCCGCTTAACCTACAGCACCCCGGAGCTGCACTTTTCAGGGGGAAAAGATGACCCCCCGGTACATAACTGCAGGGCCCGGCGTCGCCATACGCGCACAGCAGCACCACCACACAGGCAACACACAACAACACGCAGGGCATGCACATTACAGGCGAGCGGAAAAGACACACAGGCTACAATAGAAAAACCAAACACTGCGCGATTCCCCGGCCGTAGCCGACCAGCACGAGCCGGTGGGCAGCGATCGGCTCGATTTCCCTCAAGTGAAAGAAACTGACCTGTTCGCGAGCCGAGCAGTCCGCTGGATATTGGGTTGAATCCGAGTTAAATCCACTTTCAGTAAAACAAAGAGACGAAAATGTCCGGGCAATCCCGAAAGAGACCGAGCAACCACCCCGTGTGAACTGCAGAGCGCATGCTCAGTAATGGGGGAGAGGAGGAGGAGGAGGGGGAGGAGGGTTTAATGAGTGAAGAGGTGGAGACAAGTAACAATGTATTTAGTGCCAGCTGTGTGCAGTTCGATCGGCCTGTAACAGTTTATGGCGATGAAATAAAATTAAGCCAGGCTTGTCAAGGAATCCAAGAACATCAAACAACGTTCTAACAATATGAACAGTAACGGTTTTGAACTTTCGCAACGTCCCCCGTCCCCCGTCCCCCCCCATCCGTCGCCACACGACCGCAGACAAATCCACGTTTAGATATCTATAATGTATGTATTCCGTTCCATAGGTTTTGTATGATATTCATAGACATACTTTAAATGTGAGTTGTGTATCGTGTCGTTATTAACCGCACACTAAACCAATAAGCGCCATGCGGTCTTTAACAAGAATGTCACTTTGTAAAAGTGCACAGTATTTCATCGTTGCTTGTCAGGCATCTGGAGTTAGTTTGGTTCTTCATGGCTTCAACAATAATTATTCCAATAGACTAATGTAAGTAATAGAGATGCTGGCGAAATACACGAGTGTGGTTACGTAGCAAGTCAAAAACACACGATATATAGGAATGATTCATATTTAAACATAGTAAATGGAAACCATAATGCCGTTTTATATTTATGTCGTGTTTTGTAAAGCATAGACGTGCTCTCTCTCTCTCACACACACACACACACACACGCGCACTCTGTGTGCATATCGTTTAGGCAACTACATTTAAATTCAGAATGAATTACTTGAAATTAATTCATTCATTCATTCATTTAAAAGTCCTCAGAATTGATTATCAATCCATTCATTGAATTTCAATTCATTGAATTGAAATCATATACGGTATGTATAAGCCATTTAGCAGACGCTTTTATCCAAAGCGACTCACAGTAGTGAATGTGTACATTTTTCCTGTATATATGTGGTCCCCAATGGGAATCGAACCCACAACCTAACCGTTGTCAGTGCCATGCTCTGCTGAGCCACACAGAACTCTATTGGCCCCTACCCTGGTGTGTGTGTATATATATGTACCGAATAAATAAATACATCTGAGCCTGACCATGCTTATTTAACTAGCGGTCTGTCCAACGAGTTGCCCACCGCAAATGAAAGTAGGCTCAACTATGGCAGCCTACCAGACGTTTCCACATCTGAGCCATCTGTTTTTCTTCGACGAAGAACTGATAAGACATGTTTGTTATTGCATCATCGTCACCAGGCCATAGAGAGCAGCATTGTGGGTTTTCGTTTCCCTTTAAACCCAACATGGCAGAAAGCGTACTGCCAACCGAGAATGGAGAAGCGGCTACAAACGGTTACAAAACTCAAGTGCGTTGTGGTGACGGGAGAATGAGGTAGGCTACCACCAGCACGTGCGTTGTTTATGTGTTGTTATATATAGCATCAAGTGGTTGCTCATCTACTCGAGCTGAATGCACTTTTCTGGAAGTCGCTTTGGATAAAAGCGTCTGCTGATTGATATTGTATTGTAGTGTATCATGACACAAAAAAAGGTTGCATCTACAATTAGCTGCCCATCACTGACTTGTCTGAACCAATCAAAGGGTTTTGCTCGGCACAACAAAGCACAATGATTGGGTTAAGTCATTGAGTTACCGGAAGTGTAGCACCACCCATTTATGGGTCGTGATACCTCAATCACCCATCACACGTGTGTTTAGCACCAAGATGTGAGGTTCACCATGTGGTGAAACTTATCTTGTTTTCAATCGCCCAGAGCAGTGGTTCCCAAACCTCTGGTTTAAGTGGGTTGCAAGATGGCAAGTGGAAAAAAAATAAACGTTCTGTATATAATGCACTTTCCGTTGACATTCACCCCGGGTCAAATTAAACACTGCTCTTGTTAAACGGACTGCAGTGTATACAACGTGCCACTCAGTCGGGGTGACATGTTAAAAAAACACATTTTCATATTTGAACACACGTTTGGACGGATACATTTCAATAAAGATTGGGGTCACAGTAAATGCATTTGCTCATCAAGTGGGTTGTGGAAGTTTGGGAAGTGTTGGGCTAATTCTAGACTGCAAATTCAGACTGAAGGACGCACAAGACTCATTGATTGTAATATTCACAAAAACTCTGGGTGTAGGTTACAACAGGCTACTAATATTTGAATGTGTGGTGCTCTCCCTTGATGTCGGTAAGAGGGGAAATGTGTGGTTTTCATGTGACCGGACCGGGGCATAAGATACACTTATGTAATTTGATATTGATTGATAAAAAGTCTCCTGGTTGTCTGGTGCTGTTTCACTTTACCAAGGCAGTATATATTTCAGAAATTTGACTGTTTGTTCAACACAGAATCTTCTTTTGGAAACTGAAGTAACAAACGATCAATACTCAGTGTTTTCGCTTATGAAGATGAGTTTTCTGGGGGGCAAACTTTATACCTGCGCTCTAAAATCCCACCACAGTTTGTTAAGGGTCAATTAGAGAGGGACGCTTCGACACAGCTTCTGTTTCTAGTGAGGTTATTAAGGTGTTTCTGGCTCGTGAAAGAAAATTCAATATGTCGGAACATTCGACCCTGCAGTCTGTTCCCAAGGGCAACAGAGGGTCAAAGGCCACGACAGCATATCTTCAAAACTGAAATACTTCAACAGTAAAAACAACCAAATATCTGAAGACTGTGTATGCAGTGTGTGACTGTCTGGTATCTACACCACACTGTACCATGGGCTGCTTTTTGTGCAGCACGTCTATGTAGAAATTATATTTACTTAAGAATGTTGCAGAGAAAAATATATTGTCCCCTTGTATGGTTTTTGTATGTACAGTTCTCACCCCAAGCTAGGACTCATTACACACTGATAACACTATTTATACAAACACACTGCAGTCGTGGGCCGTTGTACTTGAAGATATGTCCTGTTTTATGTACATGCAGTAGAAGAGGAAGTCACTACATTAGAAAGGCTTAAACATTCGACAACCAAAGAAGGCATTCTGTTTTCAGTCAGGAACACCAAAAGGCATTTGGGGAGGCACCGTTCGAATTTTGTAGTCAAGACTGCAGAACATTTCTGAATGGAAAATCTGTTCCATTCTGAGGTAAAACGCTCACAGCTATGCCTACACGCAACAAACATATACGCGATAAATGTCACTGGGGGGAAAAAAAAAGTAAAACCTGTGACAAATCCTTTTCCGTGATCTCTGTCTATTAAGAGAGTTACGCTGGGCTATTTTCATTCCATGCCATCTTTTAGGAACAAAAAACATTTTTTTCTTTCAACTCGTGTTAAAAAACAAAATCTAAATCTAACCAAAAGTAGACCGTTAATCCAGACTCTTGTGGAAGCATGGCGGTGCAGAGTCATTCCTTAATCATTCCTTAATACAGTACATCATCTGTACTGTATTTGTATATTTGTATTTGTATATTAGCACTGTATTGTATTGTATTATATTATATATTGTATTGTATTGTATTTTTATTACACTTTTTTTATTTTTTTCTTGTTATTGTATTGGTTTGTATGTTGACACCTTGCACTAAGGCAAATTCCTTGTACATCGTACTTGGCCAATAAATAATTCTGATTCTGATTCTGATTCTGATTCTTAGGAAGAGAACAGAAAGCCGTGTTTGCACAGACGCCGGTCCGCGCGCCACTGTTGTCCCATGGTGCCTCCGCGAGCGGTGATAATATTGCTATTAGAGCCCAGACACTTGGCCGGGTGCCACGCGGCGGCGGAGCGGTGTATTCCCCCTCCTCCTCCCCCGCTAAGGGGTAACACTCAACCCCGAATGCGCGCGCTGCGCCACGCTCTACCCTGTGCAGCCCCCGGGCCACAGTGAGTCCGCGCGCGGCCTCCCAATCCATCTTTCATCCGCGTGTAGTCGGCAGGGAACCACGAGGTGTCCGAGCGCGGAGCGGGCGAAATGATTTCTCCATAATAAAACCCGTGCCCGCTGGCTGCCCACCCTGGCCTTCCCCGACCGAACATGCCCCGGATAAAGCGAAAGCTCGGACACGCAACGCAAACTCTTGACTTGTGGTTTACAAACTAGGTTATATGGCAGCCTAGTGTTTTTTTAAAGTTTATTTTCTTTCACTTTATGGATGGTGGCTTGTGCAAACCCTGAAGAAAACCCCATTGTTGTATGCAAATAGATTTGAGACCTGTGCGCATCCATTGTGAATTGTTTATTTAGTGTATAGTGCACGAATATGGCACGCCCACGAGTTGAGCGAGTTCTAACCACTTCCTCATTGAGGAGATGCATACAGTTTTCTGGTACGTAACTTGTTTTTCTCCTCACTGCACTTTGCTGTAGGAGTGGGAATACCTGTCTTTCAGGTTTCACTTTGTGTTTGTGTAAAAAAAACAAAAAACCTGCAGTTCAGGCACCACGACCACATATCAGTCCCCTAAGGCCATCACACACACAAGCAAAACAGATGAATCCGACAAACGCCTAAGAACCAGGTTTCTATAACAACACTGTGACGTCACAAGGTGAAACCTGGCTCTAGATTTGCTCTAGAGTTAAACTGTACTTCATTTTCTGGCATGCATTCTTCCAGAAATACAACGGATTAATTTGAAGGTTTTAGAGATCAGGGAAGAATGATACACCCCCGAGTGAAAATGAAATTAAATTCCCATCCCAGGTGTTACGCCAGGTATCAGGTGATACAGCATGTGGGTGGTATATATATTTGATGAAAATATATAAATATTCATCCATCCATCCATCCATCCATCCATCCATCCATTATCTAAGCCGCTTATTCCTGGTCAGGGTCGCGGGGGGGCTGGAGCCCATCCCAGCATGCGTTCCGGGCGAGAGCCAGGAATACACCCCGGACAGGTCGCCAATCCATCGCAGGGCACACACACCATTCACTCACACACTCATACCTACGGGCAATTTAGACTCTCCAATTAGCCTAACGTGCATGTCTTTGGACTGTGGGAAGAAACCGGAGTACCCGGAGGAAACCCACACGGACACAGGGAGAACATGCAAACTCCGCACAGAAAGGCCCCCGGCCTGGATTCGAACCCAAGACCTTCTTGCTGTGAGGCGACAGCGCTATCCACTGCACCACCGTGCCGCCTCATAAATATTCATGTTGTTATTATTATTATTATTATTATTAGTAGTAGTAGTAGTAGTAGTAGTAGTAGTAGTAGTAGTAGTAGTAGTAGTAGTAGTAGTAGTAGTAGTAGTAGTAGTAGTAGTAGTAGTAGTAGTAGTAGTATTGTAGTAGTAGTAGTAGTTACTAGTGTCTAGTAGTCGGTCAGGACCGCAGAATCACTTGCGATCTTCTGCAAGAGACTCAAAACCCACATTTTCAGACTCCACTACCACTGCATTCTGTACATCAAGCCAATTGTCATCACCACTGCCTACTTGTTCAATACGTTTTGTATATGTATCCCTGCTTAGGGTAGGCCTACTCCTCATTTAAAAAAAAAAAAATACATTTACTAACCTTTAACTTCCCAGTGTTGCAGGTATAGTATGCAGATGCCTGCAATGTCTATCGCTGTATTACTGCACTGATCTCTTGCGCGATCTATGATTGTTCTTACCATGTATTAATGCACATCTTGTAAGTCGCTCTGTATAAGAACGTCTGCTAAATGTTTAAAATGTAAATGTAAAAATGTAAAAAACGTGTCCGGCGAATTTGTAAGACTAATTTCTATTTGAAAGGTTAAACTTTGTTGGAATAAACCTTTAATGGCACTTCATCAGATATTGAATCCACGAGGACTTGTTTATCGACCCTCCATAATCTTAATCAATTGTTGCGTATCTTTGTTGCGTATCTGTTTGCCTGCTCAAAAAGAAACGAAGGTGAACAATCGGGTCAACGAGTGCACGTCAGTATATTTAGTGTATTTTAATTAATCTATACTCTATTGTGACACATTCCTAAACGTCTTGGATCCCATAATATTGGCGTGGTTGATTCATTAAAACTGTCAGGGGGAAAAATAGATGTATTGAACCTAGTCAACGGCATCGTAGTATTACTGCATTCTATAGAGTATAACTATTCTATTCCAAGAGCGTCCGCCAAATGCCCAAAATGTAAATGTATGCTACTGCATTTCTCGCTGGAATGCTTGGTATTTTGTATCACCTCCGTTCTTTGGCTGAACTTTTTATACGCACTTTCGTACGGTCGCTGTGGATAAAGGCGTCTGCTAAATTACATGTAAATATAATTTAATATTTTAGTATGTGTCATATTTAAGGGAACAATAGCTGCTAAAGTTGTAGCCTATATGGTAAAGAAAAAACAACAACAGAAAGGAACCGAGTCAGGCGGAGAAACTGAACGCCAGGATTCTAGGTTTCTAGACTCCTCACAGCCAACATTGAACTTAACTGGCGCTAGGACGCGAATGGGAGTGCTTGCGTTGGGGAGACAAAGGGGCTGGTTTGTGCGATTGTCAAACGACCAGAGTACGCCCCAGTCCACTTCAAAACGCGAGATATGAGCAGTTGTTCTGTTTCTTGTCTTGCGTCGCGAAGCCGGTCGGATCACGCAAATCATGGGAAACCGAAGTCCTTCCGTTTTTACTCTATCTGATGGGCGCCTCGACTCAGAAGTTCAGATCATAGCCGAGCCCAGCCGAGACACGGGACAACTACTGGGATTCAAAGTGTACAAGCGGCGATGGTTCATCCTATCAATCCTCTGCATGCTGAACTCTTCGAACTCAATGGTACTGTATAATGTGCACAGTGTTTCGCAACGATCGCGTCTCTGGTTATACGTGGGGGTTTCGCTAGGAGAATAACAACCGACAACCGACATGCTTCCGTGAGAATAACGACTTTATATTTGTAATTCGATAGTCAGAAGTCCTGTTGTGACTCAAAACCAGTATTACTGGTGGCGACCGCTGATGTTGTGTTCAAGTACGTGCAGAATGTCGCTCCGCGCTTTGTGACGCGAATTTGAGTCCCTACAGTAGAGCGACAGCGCAATGCCGCTCATTTGAAAACCGAAATCCTTCAATAATTCAATTTGTATCATAAACGCATGACGTTGCACGCGGGTTTGGGCGGGTCTCGTAACTGTTGCCAGAGTAACTCTTGTAGGCGAGTTGTGTTTTTGAGCTTCCTCGCGTGGCCCTTGCGCTTTATGTCAACCTCGTCTTCATTAAGAAGAGCAAGTGGAGAGAGAGGGCGCCCTTTATCGTCGCTCTGGTCCAACTTGTATTGCATAACATCAAGCCACTATTCGCTGGAGTGCTGCCCATAGACCTCTCTCCCTCCTGCAGATTTTTTAGATCAAGTTTTTTAAGATCAAATCTCTAAATAAACAGTTTCAGTGTATGTGACTACAACTTTTATTTATACCGTCTGCTGTACACTTAAGTTAATTAAAGAAGTTATGGTGTATGGAACGACGAAAGAGAAGGTACCTTTTTGATGATTGTATGATCAACGATCATAATTTCATTGTAGTTTTAATAATTTAGTTAATTTAATGTAATGTAAGTGTAAAAGAAAAAAATGATTGTCACAGGTGTTGTAACAACGTTGCCACATCAATCAGAAATGAAAGGCAATCTGTTGCTGATTAGTGCGTTTAGTAAATCTTGACAGATATGTAATTAGTGAGAAACATTTCAGGAACATTCTCAGTTCAAGGAAGATCAGTTTGACATTGTGACAACAGGAGTGCGCCGGCCTCCACTGACACGCACACGTACACGTACACGTACACACACACTCGCACGCACTACAGCGGGTCAGCAGCGTTTAAGCCAACGCGAGGGGAAACGGCGCCGTAAGCCTTCGCGAGCGTGACGCAATCTCCCAGAACTCGTGCCCGAGCCGGCCTCGTCCTGTCAGTGAAAGTTTAGGGTCACGAGCGCTCCAGTCTTCCCGGGGGTGGAACAATCGGCCATTTGTTATGACACGTGCTTTGGAAAAGAAAGAAAAAGTGATGCTAGGACTGGGCTTACTTTAGTTTAGAGGGGGAAAAAACTGTTTTGTTATATAAAAAGGCTTTTGCAGAGCTGTTTCGTGTTTTGTTGAATTAAATAATTCTGCCGCCTAGACTAGGACATGGATTGTGGTCACATGGATGCAGTTTTGATTTTGATAGACCTTGAACTTTGGACTTAACTCTCAGACAAGGCCTGGTGTGGTATTAGGGTCATTGGAACAGTGCACGAGTGAGGTGTAGACTTTAAAAATGCAGCATAAAACTCACAAATTCCATCCAGGAGAACACCTCATGTGGAACTGTAATTGGGTTAATCATTTAGGGCAGTGGTCCCCAAACTACGGCCCGCGGGCCGGATCCGGCCCGCCTCCACATTTGGCCCGGCCCCTGAACAATACCAGAGACGCATTATGATTTTTTCAGTCTGGCCACGCGAATCTAAAACTCGCCCCTGTCAAATAGAACGGAATAATGGCGAAAAGGTTAGGTAAGAGAAAAATTGATTCAGAATGCAGGGTATTTAACCTGCAGTGGTCAAACGATTATTTTTTTGTTCAATGCAAAGAAAAGGCTGTTTGTCTCATCTGTCAAGAGGCGGTGGCGGTATTCAAAGAATACAATCTGCGCCGACACTATGAATCCCGTCACAAAGACAAGTATGATAGCTTGCAAGGCCAAATGCGAGCAGACAAACTCTCAAAGCTAAAAAGTGGACTGTTAGCTCAGCTGAACCAGTCATCCGTTCGGGCCAGCTTTCGGGTTTCGCGTTTTACGAGCTGCTACCCGAAATTAACGCATTTCTTCATTCAAAAGACAAAACGGTCCCAGAGCTGATCGACCCAGAATGGAAATGGCACTCGCATTTTTAACAGACGTGACAGAAATGCTGAACAGCCTTAACTTGCAGCTACAAGGCCAGGGGAAACTCATTTGCGACATGTATTCTCACATAAAAGCATTTGAGGTGAAACTAGCGCTGCTTTTGGAACAGTGAAAAAGCACAACTTCATCCATCTCCCTGCTACCCAAAACCTCTCTGCAGAGAACCCAGCGGTCCCGTTCCCAGCTGAAAAGTGTGTGGAAGCACTGGAAATGCTGAAGGCGGAGTTCGGTGTGCGATTCCGGCAACTACATGTTAATGCAAAAGAAATCCGTCTTTTCCAGAACCCCTTTGTTGCCGACATCGATGAAGCCCAGCCTTCTTATCAGTTTGAGTTATCCGAGTTACAGAACTGTGATGTTCTGAAAGACGCATTCAAGCCCAACAGTCTCATTGACTTCTATGCCGCCCTCCCAAACGACACGTACCCTAACATAAAAAAACACGCAATGAAGATGTCCACACTTTTTGGCAGCACGTATATCTGCGAGCAAACCTTTTCACACATGAAACATGAAACATGAACACAAGAACTTTGAGAGACTGCTCATATGAGTCATTTAAGTAAGAGATTCTGCTCTGACAACTAAGCTGAACTTTTACCTGTTAAGATTGTGCACGGCACAACAGAAAGTTAATGTTCAATGGACTTTTTTTCTGTGAAGAACCCAGAGAGGGTTATTTGGTTATTATTTATTTCATAAATAGTGTTATTTGTTTCATTAATAGTGTTATTATTTATTTCCTGACTTTTTTTTCTGTGAAGATCCCGGAAAGGGTTATTAATATTTGGTTATGTGTGGCTTTCTGGAAAACAATAAATGTTTACGTTTAGGCATCCCTGCGATCGTCATACTTTTTCTGTTACAAACTGACCCCGGCCCCCATCAGAGAAGGGAAAAGTTATGTGGCCCTCACAGGAAAAAGTTTGGGGACCCCTGATTTAGGGCATTAAGAGGGCTCGATAACCTAGATGGTAGACTCCTTCAGCTCTCAGCTAAGGCAGTGGCAAAACCTTTATGTCATATTTTTAATTTATGTTTAAGTGAGTGTGTTTATCCTGATTTGTGGAAGATTGCAAAGGTAACTCCTCTGTCTAAGAATTGTAGAGAGCCGTTTGCAGGACAAAATAGTAGGCCTATAAGTATTTTGCCTGTCCTAAGTAAACTGTTAGAAGGAATTGTGTTTAAGCAAATTCAGTATTATTTCACAGAAAACAGCATTAACTCTGATCTCCAGCATGCGTATAAAGCAGGTTATTCCACTAGCACTGCGCTGACATCTCTGACTGATGACTGTCTTAAACAGATTGACACAAAGTCAGTTGTGGGTGTTGTACTTCTGGATTTCAGTGCAGCTTTTGACATCATAGATCATGAGTTACTACTCATGAAGCTATCAGCTTATGGATTCAAAGACCCTGCTATTCATTTCATGAAGAGCTATTTGACTAGCAGACAACAATGTGTTATGTTTAATGGTGCTCTTTCAGAGATCAAAACACTTCAGTGCGGTGTCCCTCAAGGAAGCTGCCTCGGGCCTCTTCTTTACTCTATTTTTGTAAATGATATGCCATATGTATTAAAAATGCAGATATGGCGATCTACGCGGATGATACAACTATGTATGTATCGGCAGAGAGCACTGAGCATGTCAATGAGATGCTTCAACAAGAGTTACTGCTGGTTTCTGAATGGGTCATAGAGAACAAGTTAAAGTTGAATGTGTCTAAAACAAAATGTATGGTACTGGGCTCTAAACATGCTCTTAGGTCAGATCATACACTGTGCCTCTCATTGCAAGGTGCTGCTATTGAGCAGGTTAAAGAAGCTAAATTGTTGGGTGTCACTATTGATGAAACACTATCATGGTCTACTCATATTAAGAATATAGTGATGAAAATGAGTAGAGGCATCTCTAACATCAGAAGGTGTGCTCGCTTTTTTACTGACACAACAATTAAATTGGTTATACAGTCTCTAATCTTGTCCCATCTTGACTACTGCTCAGCAATCTGGTCGAGTGCATCGAAACAAAAATTAGCTGTACTCCAGATCGCTCAAAACAGAGCTGCACGCCTCGCACTTCGATGCTCTATTAGAAGTAATGTGAATGTAATGCATGCAAGGCTGTTGTGGATGAAGGTAGATGAAAGACTGGTATGCAACCTTATTTTATATTTAAAGAATATTTGTACCTTATGTAAACCCGTTAGCCTGTTTTCACAATTACTACCCACCAATGATAGACATGGCCATAATACAAGACAGGCCTCAAGCTGTCGTTTTATCTTACCTCGACCTAGAACCAATGCACTAAAGAAAACAGTTTTATACAGAGCTGTAGTATATTGGAATAGACTCCCCCAATATCTAATAATTATTGGAAATAAATCCAGTTTCAAAAAGAAGCTGAAAGAAGTTGTCATCCGTAAAGAAATTAGGTTTAGCCTAGTTTGACTCCTTGCCTCTGGCTATGATGCAGATAGTTTCTGTATCAGCTCTTTGTTTTTGTATTAGCTCTTTTTTTGTTTTTCTACGTAGATCTGGTGGTTATAGCAAATACAGCTCTCAAATGAGCTGCTACTTGTATTTTTTTTTTAATGATGTTATTTCTTTTTCTTTTTTAAATTAAAATTTCCTTGGTTTTAATAAGTGAATGCTGTTCACTAAGTATTTTCTTGATTGATATTGTATAATTTTATGTTTTGAGTGTCTGTCTTTTATGTGGACCCCAGGAAGAATAGTCTTCACTATGGTGATGACTAATGGGGATCCGTAAACAATAAACAATAAACAATTTGTAGAAAGCGAGGCAGTGACAGTCACAATGACTCTTGGTTACTGCCAGATTTTCTTGTGAGGTGACAGTGCAGTATAGTGTCTAAGGTTTGGAGCTCAGGGGGTTGCAGGTTCAAGTCCCCAATGGGGGCAATGTCATACCCCTCGAGCAAGGGGTTACTGAACCAAATTTCTCCCATAAACATCTGTCTATGTAAAATTGATAATGTGTTTTTGAAAAAAAAAAATACATTTTAAATTGTACATTTCTCTAGGAAAGGGTGTCTTGCCAAGCAAAATGAAGACTGTAAGTAGTGTAATATTCCCGCTGTAGAAGAGATCGGGACGATAGAAACTCCCTGCTGGCATGTGGTGACAGATAAGACGCTGAGCTGGTCGTGACATCACGTGACAAGCACATGTCCTTCTATGACATCATGCACAGCTGCTGACAGGGCTCGTTCCATGAGCGGCGCTCGAGGAAGGGAACCAATGGCGGTTGTCATGTGGTCATGTGGTCACGTGGGCTCACGTCACATGATGCCTGGCTCTCGTTTCCCCACCCTGCCCCCAGAAATAGCGCTGTTTCGAGCCAGAGCCCTGTGACTCAGTCATCCTTTGGAACATGGCAAGAGAAAAAACAAACAGTAACGTAGTCACCGAAACGCCTTGAATTTCAGTCGACAGGCTGAAAGACAGAGCTAAAATAAAAGCGCGTCACAGCAAAACAAACTTTCAGTCAATTATCCTTACAGGCAACAGATTTTCACCGTACTCAAGTGAACAAAGAGCTGAACAATGATCTATAAAAGCAATATTGTGTTAAATCATAGTGTTTACATGATGCCAAACCATCCAATGCCATCCAAGAGTGGCATTAACAATATTGCTCTCAATATCTGAGAGAGCTGAATTACATCATATCCGTTTTAAAGAGATGTTTGGTGGTTCTGTGTGGCTCAGTAGGTAGAGCGTGGTTCTGTGTGGCTCAGTAGGTAGAGCGTGGTTCTGTGTGACTCAGTAGGTAGAGCGTGGTTCTGTGTGTCTCAGTAGGTAGAGCGTGGTTCAGTAGGTGTGGTTCTGTGTGGTAGGTAGAGCGTGGTTCTGTGTGGCTCAGTAGAGCAGGTTCTAGAGCATGGTTCTGTGTGGCTCAGTAGGTAGAGCGTGGTTCTGTGTGGCACAGTAGGTAGAGCATGGCATTGGCAACGCTTAGGTTGTGGGTTCAATTCCCACTGGGACCACATATACTGAAAAATGTATGCATTCACAACTGTAAGTCACTTTGGATAAAAGCGTCTGCTAAATGGCGTATATTATATTATTATGTTTGGGGGAAAAACCCTGTCCTTGGATCAGTGTCCTGCTATGTTGGTCGTCATGGCAGGGACATGTAACATGTTTAAAATGATCTGAGAAAGGCCCTCCGGACTCACACACCAAGAAATGATCAGAGGAAACACAGCTGGACTAATCTGGACTAATCTGGACTAACTCAGGGCTGGCTCAGGCCTAACTCAGGCCTAACTCAGGACTAACTCAGGACTAACTCAGGCCTAACTCAGGCCTAACTCAGGACTGGTCCAGGACTAACTCAGGACTGGTCCAGGACAAACTCAGGACTGGTCCAGGACTGGCCCTGTTTCTTATCTCCAAGCCTGAGAGTTTAGCCTGGCTCCTCCACGCAACATGTTCCATGCTCCTCCATGTTTAGATGTTTTTGTCTCCCCCTCGTACAGTAGTGAGATTACCTCACGTCCCCCCTTGTTTCCTGCCCCCAGCTGTGGCTGAGTTTTGCCCCGGTGGCAGATCAGACGGCCAAGTACCTGGGCGCGACGCTGGACCAGGTGAACTGGCTGTCCCTGGTGTACATGGTGGTGGCCATTCCTCTGTGCTTCATCACCACCTGGGTGCTGGATACCCTCGGACTCCGGTTCTCGGTGAGTGTGTGTGTGTGCGTGCGTGTGTGTGTGTGTGTGCATGTGTGTGTGAGTGTGTGTGAGTGTGTGTGAGTGTGTGAATGTGTGTGAATGTGTGTGTGCATGTTGTGTGTGTGCGTGTGCATGTGTGCGTGTGTGAGTGAATGTGTGCGTGTGTGTGCGTGCGTGTTGTGTGTGTGCGTGTGTGTGAGTAAATGTGTGCCTGCGTGTATGTGTGTGCATGCGTGTGTGTGTGCGTGTGCGTGTAAGTTTGTGTGCTTGCGTGCGTGCGTGCGTGTGTGGGGGTGGTGGGGCCACGGGTTCAAACCCTAAGACCCTTCCCATTACACCCCCTTGCCCCCCCCAGGTAAAAGCCCATAGCCTGAATTAGCTCCACTCAGAGTCAGTGGAAAGAACACCCTGTCAGTGTCGACTGCCCGACTCAGTGGGGTGCCCATTTGCCCCGCCACACAGAAATAGCGGATGTCACGTGACGCGCAGCGGTAATCCCTGCGCCTGCGGTCTCTGTCCCGCCTGACTGACGGACGGTAAATGCGGCGTAATTAGGGAGGCTGCGCCTGGGCGCCCCCGCACGCACTCATCCATCGCGCCCGCCTGACAAGCGCGGCGGTTCTGCTCTCGCTAAAACACCTCCGACACGACAAACATTCAAATTCACACCGTTCGGCAATCATAACCTCCCTGTTGCGTTGAGTGGATTATTTAAGAGCAACACCTTTGATCCTCTCGTTAGTAAAACATTTCGGCTCGTTATTATTTGGGGGAAAGTTGTCTCTCCTCTTGTCGGTTTGACAGAATGCACCAGCCGAAGGCATAATTGCACGCTGGAAGCAAATTGGTCTAAGGGTGTATCCCAGCAATTTTTTAAGTGTTATATTGTGTGCTTGAACCCTGTCAACTGAATTTGAAATGGTGCAATAGACCACAAATGTTTGTATTGCCTATTACGAACCCTGCACACATATAGCAATTACACAACATATTTAACAGAGGGGCAGGGAAATTACTTTTATGTAGGCTATAAAAATACAGCTGTTTTTAATCCCTTAGGCCACAGGGAAAATAATAACGTAAGAATACATAATGGTGGCATGAGAACAGCCCATCCAGGCTCATCATGTTCCTCTCTCTCCATTCTCCGCTTATTGCTGACAGTATATAAAAGGAAAACACTGCCATTCGGAGAGAGAGATGGCAGTTTTCAGGGCAGTTTAATCTGTGCCCCTTAGAGGGAGGATTTGGAACACCCACTCCAGTGCGCTATGTAAAGCAGGAAGTGCGCTATGTAAAGCAGGAAGTGCGCTGTGTAAAGCAGGAAGTGTGCTGTGTAAAGCAGGAAGTGCGCTGTGTAAAGCAGGAAGCACGCTGCAATACAGGAAGCCGGTCCCGCGTGAGGGGGAAGTGCTATAATCTCGGTGACCCGTTGCACAGATTCTCTCTCCGGCGGGGGTGACCAACCCTGGTGCCGGCGAGAGCTGCAGGGTCCGCTGGTTTTCGTGTTTTCACATTTGAGTCAGTGGCCGGTTCAGACCTAAGACACCAGGTGAGGTGAGACAGCTGTGTACCCAGCGGCTTTAATTGATCAATTAAGTGCTGAGTGACAAAGGGAACCAGCAGAGCCTGCAGCTGTCTAGAGCAAGCAGATGGTCAGCCCCACGTGCTCAACTCAATCCTCTTTCTAACAACTGGAGTTTCTGGTGCTATTTTACGGCTTGGGAATATTCACAGATAGGCTTGCCCAATGAATGAACATCCACTGTCCTCAGTATCGTCCCCCTAGACCACACCCGATCATCATGAATATTCATAAGGTGTATAAAATTGTGTGTATGCACTACTTTTCTCTAGGGTATAAATGCACTGCCCCCACCTGGGAATCGAACCAGCAACCTCCGAGTTACAAGACCAGCTCCCTGTAATGTGCTACGCCGGTTCTTCCTCTGTGGTCCTGGCCGTCCGGTCGGACTACAGTTATCTGTGACCGGTCCCTAGGCGGCAGTGTTAGCATAATGGTTAGGGAACTGGGCTTGTAACACAGAGGTTGCAGGTTCGATTCCCAGGTGGGGGCACTGCCGTTGTACCCTTGAGCTAAAGGTACTTAACCTGGATTGCTTCAGTAAAACATCCAGCTGTATAAATGGATTGTATGTCGAGAAATGTAAACTGTGTAAGTCGCTCTGGATAAGAGCGTCTGCCAAATGCCTAAAATGTAAAAATGTAAATGTAAGTTTGAGGCAAAGTGTTATGTCTCATAACTGTGAACTGTTGTCTCTGTGTTTCCTCTCAAAGAGCAGGCTGCACTGTTCGTGGAGTATGAGAGTGTTTGTCCCACAGTTTCTCAGTGCTGCACTTTTATATTAATTCTGCTTATAAACATTAAATGCCTAAAATGTAAAAAATGTAGAAATGTCCTCCCGGCAGCTGATCCTGGGCGGCTGGCTGAACATGGTGGGGAGCGTCCTGCGTTATGTCAGCGTGCTGAGGAGCCTCCCGCCGGCCGTGCGCTACCTCCCCCTGCTGATGGGAGGCCAAACGCTGTGCGCCGTGGCCCAGACGCTCATCGTCTTCTCCCCCACCAAGCTGGCCGCCCTCTGGTTCCCCCAGCACCAGCGCGCCACCGCCAACATGATCGCCTCCATGTGTGAGTCAGGGGGTCAGGGGTGGGGTTGGTCACGGCTGCCCCCTGCTGGTCCTGGAGGACCACAGTCCTGCAGGGTTTAAATTGCAAAACGCTCTCTGACCTGGGAGTTTCTGTTTAAGTGGTTCAGCCAAACCGATCAGCAGTCTAATCACACGGAGGAAGCGCCTGCTGGGACCAGCAGGGGGCGATGCTGGGGATTCACCCACATTCACTTTTATTGTGTTATACACACATCCACTTACCATCTGCCTATAGCATTTCTTATTCCATGTAATTATCCCCCAAGACAAACTCATTTAAAAATGTTTATCCCCTTGTAATTATAGAATTTTCTATTTTCATGGTGTGAAAATTCAATTGCCTATTGAAGGAGGCCAGGACCAATTTTCTAATTTTCCAGTTTTTGCACAAAAAAAATATACTATTATTAGACAAACAATCATTAATAGTTAATTTTGTATTATTATTATTACATGAATAAATGGTATTATTACACAAAAAATGCATTGATCGATTGATTGATTTAAAATAATGTTTTTACCAACTGTAAAAGGAAAACAGAAATGCATGTGAACATCCTCTTGTTTTTGCAGCAAACCCGATCGGTCTCCTGCTGGCCAACATTTTGTCCCCGCTGCTGGTCGGCCGGGACAATGACCTCCCTCTGATGGTGAGGGGGCGTGGCTCGCATGGGGAGGGGGGTGCCGGGGGGGCGGGGCATTGATGTTTCTCACTCTGCGCCTCACTCCCTCGCCTCACTCTCCCGCCTCTTTTTCCCCGCCCGCGCCGGAAGCTGTTGGTTTACGCCATCCCGGCCGTGGTGGCCTGTATCCTAGCAACGCTGGGGATTCGGGAGAGCGTTCCGCCGTCCCCCCCGTCGGCCAGCGGAGGGAGCACAGACTCGGAGCCCTTCCTGCAGGGCATGAGGCTGGTGAGTGTGTGTGTGTGAGTCGGGGGGGTCTGTGTGTGTGAGAGTGTGAGTGAGTGTGTGAGTGTCTGTGTGTCTGTCTGTGTGTGTGAGAGTGTGAGTGTGAGTGTGAGTGTGAGTGAGAGTGAGTGTGAGTGTGAGTGAGTGTGAGAGTGAGAGTGTGAGTGAGTGAGAGTGAGAGTGAGAGTGTGAGTGTGTGTGAGTGAGTGAGTGTGTGAGTGTGAGTGTGTGTGAGTGTGTGTGAGTGTGTGTGTGTGTGAGAGAGAGTCTGAGTCTGACGTCTGCCACGGTCCGGGGCTCACAAGCCCACAGACTCCACATGCTGCTGTTACTATGGCAGGGACGCGGCACCTTGTGTCCAGTGACCCGCAGTTACAAGTGTCCCGTTAGACGCGGCTTTATTGTGTTGATAAATGTGGTGTGTGTGTGTGTGTGTGTGTGTGTGTGTGTGTGTGTGTGTGTGTGTGTGTGTGTGTGTGTGTGCGTGTGTGTGTGTGTGCGTGTGTGCGTGCGTGTGTGCGCGTGTGTGTGTGTGTGTACGTGTGTGTGTGCGCGTGTGTGTGATTGTGCATGAACATGCCTGTGTGTGTGATTGTGCATGAGCGTGTGTGTGTGTGTGATTGTGCATGAGCGTGTGTGTGTGTGTGTGTGTGTGTGTGTGTACACACTCTGTACAGTAAGGTCTTGTTCCCTAACGTTGGCTTGCGCCTAACCACCCATGCCTCATAGTGTGTTTAATGTTTCCTGTTTAATATCATTAAAACTTGACCAATATGTTCTATTTACTTTTGACACATGTGGGAGCCTGTAAAATGTTGTGTACAAGTCATGATTCTGTGTCTCTCTCTCCCGCCCCCTCTCTCTTTCTCCCCCTCTCTCCCTCTCTCCTTCTCTCACCCTCTGTCTCTCTCTCTCCTCTCCCTCTCCCTCTCCCTCTCCCTCTCTCCCTCTCTCCCCCTCTCACCCTCTGTCTCCTCTCTCTCTCTCTCCCTCTCCCTCTCTCTCTCCCTCTCTCCATCTCCCCCTCCTCTCTCCCCCTCTCCCTCTCTCCCTCCCTCTCTCTCCAGCTGCTGAAGAACAGGGCGTATATTATCCTGCTGCTGTGTTTCGGCTCAGGGATCGCTGTGTTCACCTGCTTCTCCACGCTGCTGGAGCAGATCCTGTGTGTCAAAGGCTACTCTGACGTAAGGAGCCCCCCTGACTCTCCCCTGACCTCATCCCAAAATACCCAACTTTCACTCCGCTTCCCTGCAGCTGAGCTGCGCAGTCAAGCAGTCAAACGCAGTCAAACGGCCCATCCCTGCCTCTGCCTCTTGGGTAGAATGCATCCAAACAGAAAAACACAACGTTGTTATTTGTGAAACATTAATAGCAGCCCAGAGAAAACGGTCTTTTTAAAGTGGGATGAAAAGAGCCAATACTACAGAGCTCAGACTGGTAAGGTGAGCTGAGAGCATAGATTATTATTGTCTGTCTGCAGGTAGTATACAGTAGTTTTGTGATATCAGGTTTTAGAAATGTCAAGTCCTCATATCACAGCCTTGTTTGAGTTGCCTCTGCGTTACTTTTAACACATCTAAAGAAAGTCATTTCAGGTGTTTAATCTGTTCTCTATCAAATAAGAGTTCATTCTGTGGCAAAGTTAATTCCTGTGTTAGTAACTCTTTGCAGAGATGTCAGTCAGAGTCGTGTAATTCTCAGCTCTTGAAACCCTGTTACTGCCGGAGCCCTCTGGGGCTTTACGGGTTCAGCCTCTTCCCTGTCTGTCCCGTACTTGGATCCCTCTCTCTGTGAGGTGCTGTACGCTCTGCTCTCTGTGAGGTGCTGTACACTCTGCTCTCTGTGAGGTGCTGTACGCTCTCTGTGAGGTGCTGTACGCTCTGCTCTGCTCTCTGTGAGGTGCTGTACACTCTGCTCTCTGTGAGGTGCTGTACGCTCTGCTCTCTGTGAGGTGCTGTACGCTCTGCTCTCTGTGAGGTGCTGTACGCTCTGCTCTCTGTGAGGTGCTGTACGCTCTGCTCTCTGTGAGGTGCTGTACGCTCTGCTCTCTGTGAGGTGCTGTACGCTCTGCTCTCTGTGAGGTGCTGTACGCTCTGCTCTCTGTGAGGTGCTGTACGCTCTCTGTGAGGTGCTGTACGCTCTGCTCTCTGTGAGCTGCTGTACGCTCTGCTCTCTGTGAGGTGCTGTACGCTCTGCTCTCTGTGAGGTGCTGTACGCTCTGCTCTCTGTGAGGTGCTGTACGCTCTGCTCTCTGTGAGGTGCTGTACGCTCTGCTCTCTGTGAGGTGCTGTACGCTCTGCTCTCTGTGAGGTGCTGTACGCTCTGCTCTCTGTGAGGTGCTGTACGCTCTGCTCTCTGTGAGGTGCTGTACGCTCTGCTCTCTGTGAGGTGCTGTACGCTCTGCTCTCTGTGAGGTGCTGTACGCTCTGCTCTCTGTGAGCTGCTGTACGCTCTGCTCTCTGTGAGCTGCTGTACGCTCTGCTCTCTGTGAGGTGCTGTACGCTCTCTGCTGCTCTCTGTGAGCTGCTGTACGCTCTGCTCTCTGTGAGGTGCTGTACGCTCTGCTCTCTGTGAGGTGCTGTACGCTCTCTGTGAGGTACTGTACGCTCTCCCGTTTGTCGTCCCGGTGCAGGGCTTCGCCGGGATCTGCGGCGCGCTCTTCATCCTGTTTGGCGTGGCGGGCGCCGCCCTGCTCGGCCTCTACGTCGACCGGACCAAGAAGTTCACGGACGCCATCAAGATCAGCATGTCCCTGTGTGCGCTGGCCTGCTGCGCTCTGGCTGTGGTGAGCACCGGCCTTTCACCGGCCTTTCACCGGGACGTTCTGGCACTGCCGAGCCCCGTCTGCACTGGCCTTTCAATGCACTGGCCTTTCAAAAGCGTTTGACTTTCTTTAAAAGCGGTACATAAATGCAATCTATTGTAATTACGTTTTTCAAAAACAGCCCTGGCCAGAAAACCGTCACACAGCAATACAATACAAAACGACAACCGTAACACGAACACACAGTATAAAATACAGCACAGCACCATACAATACAACACAACAAGCATCACACACTATACAATACAACACAATCACAGACTATAAAATATACGCAGAGAAATATACTATATACTATAAAATATATGATATTATATCATATATTTGGCGGCAATGTTAGCATAATGGTTAAGGAACTGGGCTTGTAACACAAAGGTTTGATCCCAGGTGGGGCACTGCCATTGTACCCTTTAGCAAGGTACTTAACCTGAATATCCAGCTGTATAAGTGGATTGTATGTAAAATAAATGTGAAACTTTGTAAGTCGCTCTGGATAAGAGCGTCTGCTAAATGCCTGTAATGTAATGTAATGATATAAATATACTATGTATTATAATATATATATATATAAATTTATTCATAAAAATATATAAAGCGCACGCAGAGTTGAGATGCCTTAACGCTGTGTGTTCACCTGTCCCTCCAGGTGTCCCAGATGCGCGAGCAGAAAGCCGCGCTGGCTGCCATGTGCTCGCTCTTCGGGTTTTTCGGGTTCGCGATATATCCCGTTGCCATGGAGCTGTCGGTGGAGTGCTCGTATCCTGTAGGAGAGGCGTCTTCCACTGGCCTGATCTTCATCTCAGGGTACGTCACGCACATTAACACACTCCCGGGGGGGGTCTTTCACTGAGAACAGGGGTCCCACAATGGGGTCAGGGGTCAGGGGTCAAGGCCAAGTCCCAGGGGGTCCTCAGCAAAATGGACACAAATATTTTGCTTCCATTTCCATATTTAATAAATGAATTATTTTAGACTTTCAGGTAAAAAATAAATCTTTGTCTGGTTTACACAGCCCTTGGCAATATTGCGATCATGTCATAATGATGAAATATGTTCATTGTACTAAATAACCGCTGATGTGCTGTTGATCCATCATATAATGACATAATTACACGGACATGCGTCCACGCGCCAGTGTGGGTGTACTGCTTCTGTTGCGGTGGAGGCATTGGGTGGTCGTTTTAGGGGGGGGTCTTGAGATTAAAGTGTTTGGGGGGGGAACCCTGGCCTCGCGGGTTGACTGAACAGGAAGGCGGCTCACAAGAGTATGAGCTGTACAAGATTTGTGGAGGTGTGACTCAGCTTCTCCCAGCTTCAGGCCCGTTCTGATTCCTTCAAGGCCCATTAGTGGCGGCGGGCCTCAAAGGTCGCTGTGCTGCAGCTCCTGCCTCTGTTCTCCAGCTGTGTGCCTGTTACTCATAAAAGGGTTTCCGAGGGCTGATCTAGGATCAGTTTGGCCTTTTGCCTCACGATGGATAAGGTTAGGGGATGGACAGGGGGAAACCTGATCTTAGATCAGTACTCCTACGCTGAGATGCTTTACAAAAACGGGCCCTGATTAGACTGTTCTTATTGAAATATATATCAAAATATATTTCTTATTGAAACAGTGCAGAACCAATGTCTCTCCTCTGGCTGTTTAATGGTGTACTGTAGTGGTTAGTACATTTTACATTACATTACATTTTAGACATTTAGCAGACGCTCTTATCCAGAGCAACATTTCTTTACATACAATCCAGCTGGATATTTTACTGAAGCAATTCAGGTTAAGTACCTTTAGCTCAAGTGTACAACAGCAGTGACCCACCTGGGGATTGAACCTGCAACCTCTGAGTTACAAGCCCAGCTCCCTAACCATTACACTGCACTGCCAGCCCAGGGCGGAACTAGGTTTGTAACTTAGAGGTTGCAGGTTTGATTCCCAGGTGTGGCACTGCCGCTGCACCCTTATGGAGGCTGTAAGCCTGTGACACTGTGATGTCAGCGCCAGGTTGTCACGCTGAGTTTCTCTCTGTCTGTGGCTCTGCAGGCAGGTCCAGTCCGTGATGTCCTCCAGGCACTGAGTTTCTTGTCCACGTGTGCGGTGGGAGGAGCCATGACCCTGAGCTGGAAGGGTAAGACGATCAGGCCCTGGTCCAGTCCGTCATTCTCCGCCCATCGAAGCCGACACAGTTCGCTGCACCAGGAGTGGCTCTGGGGTGCACAGTTGATGGCACCGGCCAAGGTCTCGAGGACTTCGCCTTGTCACTGCCAGGGCTATGGCGAACCACGGGGAGGGGATTGACCTAAGAATAGCGGGAGTAATTGGCTACCAAATTGGGAGAAAAAACAGGATAAAATCAGCAAACAAATAAAAAAATTAAAAATTAAAAACACCCCCATGTAACTGCCGAAATAAAGGCAACACTTTGGTAACCCCGGGGGCTGGGGGCCACTCAAACGGCCCTGGCCCGGGCTAGGAGAGTCTCAGCTTGGTTGGGGGGGGGGATGGGTACTAGCCATGGCACCCCTGATGGACACCTGCACCTGTGTAAATGTTCCCTCATTTACTCGAGTTGCCTGTGTATCGGTGATTCCCCCAAACTGTGAATCGAGATGCACTGGTGGGAGGGGTGGAGACGACATTACACGCACGGAAAAAAACAACAGCTCACAGCATATGATACAGTTTCCTTTCGTATTCGCACCGGTCAAACGAACCACTGCGCTTGTTACATGCACACGGCACTAGCTAGAGTGCGCGTACAGTTGTTTTGCCATTTGTTAAAACACATTTGAATCCCTTATTGGTATATGCCACACCACTTTTTAATAAGGGTCGGTCGCAGAAGATGCGTTTTGCGGATTAAGCGGATCGTGGAAAGGTTGGGAAAGCACTGATCCGTGGTACTGGGACAGGAACGGGCACGGAGCACATTTAGAGGCTGGCGCTTGTTGCCAAAGTCAAAAAGCCGCTCGATAACGCCCGTAGCAGACGGAGAAGCAGCGACACGCTGATTTGAAGTCAAGAGATGAACATGCCCGCTAATGGCTAATTAGGAAGGCTGAGCCGTTTGTGGCGTTCATGGCTTGTCAGCAGGCCCTTAGGTTCCCCGCTGACTGAAACCTCCATTTGAACCCGAGCCTGTCATTTGAGATTAGTGGGTGAGGGAGAAAGTGGAGATTCCCTCCGAGCCCCAGCAGTGTAACAGATGCGGCCTTCAGCAGAGTTTCCCCCTGAGCGCTGAAAACATCTCCGCGCATCTGTCAGGGAGGGGCGGCTGTTCACCATCCACTGCCTTCTCACCTCCAGTGCTCCTGGGGGCGGGGGAGGGGGAGTTTTTATGCCATTGTTTACACCTTTTCAGTTCTCCACAAAGAATTTCTGACCTGCACGTTCGCAAGCTTTATGATTCTGTGTAATGACACGTATTATGTTACCTGCTGTTAGGTGAATTGTTTTTGTTTGTCCTACTTTTAAAACTTTTTCTCTGTATAAATTATATCTATGGTGTGGCGTTCTGTATAAATGATATCTATGGTGTGGTGTTCTGTATAAATTATATCTATGGTGTGGTGTTCTGTATAAATGATATCTATGGTGTGGTGTTCTGTATAAATTATATCTATGGTGTGGTGTTCTGTACAAATTATATCTATGGTGTGGTGTTCTGTTTAAATGATATCTATGGTATGGTGTCCCTGCAGTGCCAATGCTGGTGATGGCTGGTCTGTGCAGCGTGGCGACCTGCTTCTTCGTCCTCTTCTTCCACACTGACTACCGGAGGCTCCAGGCCGAGGCAGACGCCATGATGGCGCGAGCGGGAGCAGGAGCAGGAGCAGGAGCAGGAGGGTCGCTGAACGCCAAAGACGTGGGGGAGGTGGAGCAGGACGGATAGAGAGAACTTCCACTTCATTGTGAATGAACACTTGAATGTTTTTACCACCCCCTCACCGCAGAAGCCCGTTGGGCCAGTTAGCCTCCAGTGCGGATGTAACGCACACTCACTCCTGGCGCTCTGTGCCAATGTTACTGACACTCTCACTGTTAACATAGTTTGAGACTCATTTACTTTTTAGTATAGTAAAACCTTCATTCCGTTATTGAAATGGCGTTAATTCAATAAGACGTGTTACTGATTCTTAACCTCCCTCAGGAAAAGAAGCGTATTAACTTAGAACTGCTGTTCCTCGCCGTTGCATCGCAGCAGACCACATCTGGTATACGTCACGCCAGATCCTGCAGGGTGACCTCAGGGTGTAACCGTGACCTGAGGGTGTAACAGCACCATGGCAACGGCACTACGGCCACCGTGTGGCCTTCACCAACAACGCGCTGCTAATCCGGCAAGCCTTACAAACCGCTCTGTGCTTCCAAAGGGTTAACGCAGCGAAGAACACGGAGTTGCGTAATCCCCCAGCGAGTGTTCAGACTTGTCTCCCTCTGCCAGGCTTCTGGCCCTCCTCAGACGCTGCGCACACGAGCGTGGGAGTGTCCATCTACCTCCGCCGCCCCCAAACCCGGCCAGGGCGCGCCTCCGCACTGTATGTGTGGATTAACTTTGGCCGATTCTTTAAAAAATAACAATAATAACTCATTAAGAACACTGACTTTGTGGGCTTTATGGAATGATCTGCCAGTTTAGGTTTCTTTGCTGTATGAGTCCAGATATATCTGAGAGCTTTTGTGTCACTGAGTCTATTGCGCTCAGGAGGTTTGTGTTCCCTGACTGGTGAACACATTTCCCTTGAAAACCATTTCAGGAATTGCACATGGGAGAAAAAGCACAAGCTAAAAGTAATGTAAACAATGTATAAAAATGTAAATGTGTATCTATGTGTTTCTCCCAATTTGGTGGCAAGTTGAACCCTCTTCTACATTCCACTACCCCCAGCCCCCCCCCCTCTCTCTGCAGTGGGCAACCTGCTCTGAGAACAAGTGCCTTCAGGGGGCACCGGTTTCGTTTTACTACTTCGCAATAACATTCTAAACAGTGGGGGCACCATTACACTTCTTGTTTTACTACTTCGCAATAACATTCAGATTAAACAGTGGATATGATATTTTTAGCGGCCATATTGGCTTGAAAATTTTTTCCAATTGAAGGGATTTTATTTGTAATTCTAATTGTCTGGCTGAACATTAATTTGCTAATAGAAATATAAGGTTGTAAATTGCTTGAGCGCGTGTGGGTCTAGGATGTAGGATCAGTTTCCCCCTGTCCATATCCTAACCTCCTCCATTATGAGCTAAAAGGCCAAACTGATCCTAGATCAGCACTCCTGCTCTGAGGACACTTTATGATGGGAGGTTACCTGACCTGGGGCTTGTCTGAAAAGTGTTTTATTGTAGGCAGGCGTGAATTTGCCAGTGAGTTCCGACAAATGGCCCCCTGCCGTTTTATTTGACCTACTGCGGTCTCTCAGAGCGTCTCCTGAAGTCTTTCCGTTTACTACCCTTTGATAGACTTCACAGCCTAGCATCTGCTCTGAGGGTGCTTATCTGGAAAGAAGCTTCTTAAAAATTGCACGTATTAAAAAAACAACAACCAAATGTGTTGAAAGTATGATAAACTTGTAAAAGTAACGCAAAACAACACTGAGGTCTTCCAGATTGAACAGGGCACGTTGTGGTTTTTGTTTCTATACTGGTTGCTTTATGTTTAAGATTGTCCTCATCCTCTCGCCCTAAATCGCCCCCCCACCCCAACCTCAATTTTTGATCCCTGCTTTTTTATTTATGTTTTGAATACTTATGCAAACAATTATTGCCTGTCTTATTTGCAATTAATTAAGAAAATGGTTTAGAGTTGTTTTGTTTTATATTATAGAGTATTTTCTGTTGAATTTTGGGAACCCTGAAACAACCTGTTTAAGAGCACCGAGGGTCCACAGTTTGAAACTGACTGAGACCTGCGCCTTAGTTTTTAAAAGCTTAAAAGCTGAACTCAGGCGGTAAGAATTATTGAAAAATAACGCTCAGATCCTCCCTCTACTGGTCAAGCGCATGTATTACATTGCATTGCAAGCAGCGTTCAAGGAAACGCATCTCGTTCCATTCTGATTTCATTGTTTTATTAGAACCCCGAAATCCGTTCTAAAATGGACCACATTTAGCAGTATTTTGCCAGTTCGACTGTACAGGTATGAATGGGATCTTTATTACTATGTGTTATGTGAATGGCATTTGACAGGTTCTCACTCTGTATGACACCTGTATACAAACAAGGAGGAAACTGGCAGCTGGTGAAATGCACCCTCTGGAGGGCATTTCCATGGTCCGCACTGTGGACTCTCTCACCTGAGACACACCTGGGAGGGCTTCTTCACACCTTGGACACCTGGCAGGGTACTTCACAAAGCAGGGTTAAGCAGCTCAGTAAACATTTAGAAAAAAAATCTCATCCAATTGAATTTAACCCAATTCAAAATATTTACAAAAGTTATTGAACTGACACCTTAATTACCCCCCAGGTGAAGAATGTTCTGGAGTTCCAGCTCTTTGTGAAATGTGGAGGTCTCGGTCATCGTGGTGTGCAGTGTGGGATACCATAACTTTTTCATCCTTTGCTAGTAGAAAGGAGGAAACTCAAAACAGGAGGGAATACATCTTCATCACTCTGTGGGAGAAATTAAAAATGAAAGCCGAGCACCGGTATATAATTAGCCATCACAGTCACTTTTCCACGATGCATAGCTAGTGAACGGGGGAATTCGGTTGTGACGGGGTTTTTTTGGCACAGCGTGCTCACCTGGCTGGAGAGCTGACAGGACGGCTGCAGGACTTGGCAGGCCTGAGCGGAACCCTGCTGGCTTCGGCGGGCCGAGGCTGTCTCCTTCGTCTGCCAGGAGAAGAGGAGACCGTGTCGGGGCGTGGCGTGTAGGGCGTGACCTCCACTCGGGCTGTCTCACGCATACTTTATTTCCTCTTCCCTCAAGGGACACCATCCCTGGGGAGCCACCTCACTCCAGCAAAACAAAACAAAAAAACCCTGAATACGTTCAAACAGGGAGCATTCCTGGTTCCTTAACCCTTGTAGGAATTATTTTGTTGTTGTTGAGTTCTTAGTTCTTTTTCTCCAATTTTTACCCCATTTTTCTCCTAATTTGGTAGCCAATTACTCCCGCTGTGCTTAGTTCAATCCCCTCCCTTGTAGTTCAAGGGTACAATGGCAGCGCCCCACCTGGGAATCGAACCAGCAACCTTTCGGCTCCAAGCCCAAACCATTACACTACATTGCCAGCCATATATTATACCCAAACTCCACAAAAAACTGGGGCAGTGACAATGGCGAAGCAGAGAACAAATTTCACCACAGAGCAAGCAGCGAACAAATACCCACAGCCTGTGTTCTCCGTGTTCAATGAATGAACGGGCGCCTGAAAGCGCAGAGCTGGTCCGAGCTCAGTGTTGTCTCTGGCTCCGATCCTAAACACCACATCTGTTTGGGAGACCGCTCCAGGAGGCGACAGGGAGGGGGGGGGGGGGGGGCCGTGCAGAGTTAATCAATTTCACTTCGTTACCACTATCATTAAATATGACAGTGGAAGTTAATTAGAGCGCCACCGCAAATTACTGTTTACAAATGAAAGGATAGAGGCGCGGACGACAGGCACTCATCCCTTCAGAAATGCTGAGCGAGGCACTTTACTCAATTAGGCAGAATGCCGCCGAGCCGTCCCGCTCAGATGTATTCATAATTAGCGCCTGCACAGCCGTTACTTCCTCCCCACTTGTCGTGCTTGATGAGCGGAGTAGATTTATTTCATCACGCCACAGCACAAAGGGAGCACACTTCCAACACCCTTCGCTCCTGTTTAACGCCCTCCAGGCCCTTCCTGGAGCTCTCGATGGTGCTTTACCTGATAACGTCAACCCCAGGTAACCTCCCGGAAGCCTGACCCGACCTTTAACCCATAGGGGTGGTGAGTGGGGGGGGGACATGGCACCCCTAACAAAATTCAAAACAGTCATATCTGCCCCCTCCCCCAATAATTTGTAGATATAAAACATCCCTGCCTGGGGTGGCAGTGTAGTGTAATGGTTAAGGAACTGGGCTCATAACTCAGAGGTTGCTGGTTTGATTCCCAGGTCGGGGCACTGCTGTTGTACCCTTGAGCAAGGTACTTAACCTGAACTGCTTCAGTAAAAATATCCAGCTATATACATGGATTGTATGCAAATTGTGTAAGTCGCTCTGGATAAGAGCATCTGCTAAATGCCTAAAATGTTAATGTAAATGTAATGCCCCCCCCCATATTTGATATGTTGTTACGCTCTTGCTTTAACCAACATTCCTTAGGGTCACAGAGAGGGTTCATGTCATGAGAGAGGGTGAAATAGGCGAATGTCATGTGTCACATGACCCTCCAGCAGTGGAGTTCAAAGCGAACGGCTCTGAAGTCGATAGAGGGTATGGGCCGGTCTGGTGGCTCGGTTTGTCTTCAGCGCTGGTTCCCAGGGTAGTGATGCAGGCTCGGGTCAGTGGCTCCCAGGGTAGTGCTGCAGTGTGTCTGACAGCGGATTGGCATGGCACTGCCCAGAGAAGGTGGGCTTCGGTCGGCAGGGTTGCCCCCGCCTCATGGCGCACGAGCGACTCCTCTCCGGTGATGAGGCACAAGCAGTCTGCCCACGACAGGTGCGCACGCAGGTGTACTTATACGACCCCTCAGCTGCACAGCTCAGAGGCTCACACCCCTGGACTGACCATGATGTGGTCTTTTTTGGACACACCCTGTCTAACGCCATTAGAGGATGCCCCCTTTAGTCTGGTTCCTCCCAAGGTTTCTCCCTATCAAGGGAGTTTTTCCTTGCCACTGTCGCCTTAGACTTGCTTTTGGGGGATCTAGGCGTGGGTTCCATTTTGTTAAGCGTTTTGTGACAATGCGTTTGTGCGTCCGTTTAAATTAAAAACATAAAGATGGGATGGCAGCCATCTGCAAAATTTGACTGTTTTTGTGCTGTATAAGTACATTTAGGATGGTGTGCAACAAAGGGCTGTTGTGAAATGTGACAACACTAGTTTACTGTCCTCGACATCCTGTATTCTTTACAACCATGTCTGAGGGCACCCTGTGCAAATTCAGATCTGATGTGGACCTCTATGAACAATATGAATGATGGGTTTCATCTTAAACATGACCCCATATTACATTTAATTAAATGACCTGAGTGGATAATCAGCGTGTCCAAATGGGTTTAAATATGAATGATGGGTTTCATGGAATAACTTAATGACACAATCTGGAACACCATTGCAGATTAAATCACCTGAGTCCATGACTGAGCAGATAACGGGTTAAAAAAAGACGGTCCATTAAAATTTACAGATCTGTGAATCTGCGCAGATTTTAATACTACATTTTACATTTTACATTTTATTTTACTTTTTTTAAATAGATTTTTTTCAAAATCTAAAAAAATTAAATGTAATACTAGACAAAAAAAACGACCAACTGACCGATTGCCCTACAGACAACCAAACAAAATCGACTACTTATCGCCATGGTGATGAGTAGATTATAGCGGATGTTGAGGATTACGTTATAGGATTCGCATGCTGTACAAACCATAGATATATATACGGTACAAACGAGTAGATCTACACAGCGCTTGCTCCTGAGATTTACCACAAATACGTCCGGGTTACGGAGAACAGGAAACATTTCAAGCATATGGGGTGCAACACTTTTTGCCTTCCGGTCTGATGTTTTGAGGTTTGACAATTCATTTTTAGTAGCCAACGTTAGCTTTCTAAAGAATGCATTCCGACGTGTTATAAGTTACAAAAATAATAAAAACGAGAGCCGTTTCCTAACGACTATTTACTGTTAATAAAACGACTGAATAAAGATGCAAATAATAGCCAGATATCAGTGTAGCAAGCTAGCTAATAGTGTTTTTGCCAAAATAAATATCGCTAAACCATTTTAGCTAGCTTAACAGTTGTCATTTCTGCTCCATTACATTCCTAAAAGTTGTGTTATTTATATGTCCAATATGTACATTCAAAAGTGACGAATCCAGTCTGAATGAGCCACTAGCTGGTTAGCAAGCTATAGTAGCATGTCCATATGTGTGGAGTGTAGAAGCATGCCTTGTATTGTTTATGTGTGGAACCAATCAAGCATGGTTCTTCATTGTTTAACGCAAAACCTGATGGCTAAACGTGTTGTCTAACGTTAGCTGGTTGAAGTACCTGGATAGCTTGACATGTTAATTTAATGGATTGTGTTTATCCCCCAGTTATCAAGAACCTCTTTGTGGGACCCTACCCTTAACATGTCCGCTGACAATGTCACATTGGACAGCAGCCCCGTGTTTTGTGAGTTAGATGTTGAGAACCTTACCCAACACACTTCCAAGCTGACCAAACCCGCATTTTCGGCGGCTTTACGAAGGCATTACAACCATTCAAAGAGGAGGGTAAAAAAAAAAGTTTTATCCGAGTGAATGAATATGCGTTATCATGAGTGGAGTTAAATATCGTCTGTGTGTGTGTGTAACAGGTTGAAACGTGTTGATGTTCCCCTATGTCAGGGGTACTACATGTGGACATGTGATAAAAAATTTTCGTAGGCGTTTTCTACGTTTGTGGCTTCAAAGAAGACCGCTGCACCTAGCGACGCCGAGTGGCCCGGCTTCCGGTGGGCTTGCTGCGGACACGCGTTCCAGGACTCGGGCTCCATTCACAAGCACGTGTCCAGCGCCCACGAGGCGGAGGTTCTGCGGCAGACCGACGACATCCTGGAGCTGTTTTTGAGCGGTGTGGAGGATGAGAGTCCTGCTCCGGAACGCTCGGGAGGGCAGGAGCGTGTGGATGTGTCGAGATGGATACCGGACACCGGACATGTCAGTGGAGACCACCTCGTCAAGTAAGGGCCACGCCTACGACATGGTATGTTTTGATTTTATCGGGGTGAAACACGTCAGGTATCAGGGGGGACCTGATACCTGACGACCTGATAGATTGATAACACCGAATTCCTCCCCCAAATTCCAGCAGTCTCAGGAATCGAAATGCATAGCAGTTGGAGCCATTCCAGGTTTTACTGGAAGCAGGTCTGTGGACTGAGTGGAATATACCAGCAGGCGGCATCCCCTTCAAAAACGCCCCAAGGCATTTAGCAAATCCTGTAACGGCTCAAACCGCTGTTCACTGGGAGTACTACTCCAATCCCAGAGCTCAGTGTTGTGGGCTTGCCACTCAAGAGGTTGTGGGTGCAAATCCCAGCTAGGCATGGTGCATAACCTGAATGTTTCTGCCAATGTTCAGCTGTGTAAACAGACAATATGGAGGAGAGAAAGGGGGAAAGCCGCTCTGGTTAAGGCCGTCTGCAAAGCACAGCTATAATAACGCAGAATGCACAGAAGATTGAAGCAGCCTTGTGGCTGATTGCACATATTCTGGACTTGTACGGTCAAAGTAAGTTTTTTTGTTGCTGTGATGCATATCGCGAATGGATCTCCCATTTCCGTCCACCAGGGGCGAAGGCGAGGTCCTCCTGTATTACTGCTACTGTCACTTAGCAGACCCTCAGCTCGTTTGTGCCTGGCAGAAAGCTCTGTGCGAAACACTACACCTCACTGGCAAGGTAAGTACTATAATAACAATCGAATACATGCCATTTAGCAGACGCTTTTATCCAAAGGGACTTACAGTAGTGAATGCATACATGTTTCAGTATATGTGGCCCCAATGGGATTTGGAATTGAGATCACAAAGTGTTGTCAGCACCATGCTCTCCCTACTACACTTGGTCCGGTGTGGTGTGGTGTGCGCTGCCTGTCAGGGACTCTATCAGAGTGGCCCTGGTCGTCAGCCCCGATCGGAGGCAGCATTTGGCTTTGGGGGAGGATGAGCTGAATCCCAAATCCCAAATCACCCAAATCAAGTATAATATTATTATTTTGTTACAATGTGTGGTTTTTCTGTGTGTATTTCTGATGCTGCGAAGTTGAGGGACCAGGCCCAAGATTTTTACTCTGGTGAACCTAGTATCACAGATGTAACAAATAAAGGAATCTGAATCTGAATATATATTATAAATGCATAATTAATCAGAGCATATCTCCATCAGAGGGAAGTGCAGTAAACCCAGAGGAGATTAGCAGCATTGGTTATGTCACTGAAGGACAGCTGGATTAGTGTGGGGATAAATGTTATGCCAGGTCAGTGCAAACCACTTCCCTACCTTTCCACTACGGCTCGCCTATGATCTGTTTGCGACAGCCTTTGAGGTGCATTCGATCCCATTTCGGCAGCCAGCAGCGGGAGTGACGCGTTTAAGAATCAATGCTGTAAAGTCACCCCTATCGGCGGCCATGGCAACCAGCCGTCTCAGTCTGTGAAACAGCTTGCAGTGTTTTCCTCACCTTGGACACGGCTCTGGTTTTCCTGCAGGTTCGAGTGGCCGAGGAGGGAATTAACGGGACGGTGGGAGGAGCCAAAGTGGCCACAGGTTTGTACGTGGAGGCGATGCTCTCTCACCCCGTCTTCAGGATAATGGTGCGGGACGACTTCAAGGTAACGTACGCAAGAGCGTTTTGCTAACATGTTCTTGCTGTTAAATTCTCAACGTTTTTGGAAAGTCACAGATCGCACAAATTACTTTTGCAGAACCGGTCACATTGTGGGACGGATTGAACACAAGAGTGCTTTAAATGTAATTCACGCAACGCCATCATTGAGCCATTTGTGTTTGTCTCATCCAAAACCAATACGGTACTGGGTATGCTCTTCCCCCCTGTTTGACAGAGCAGTGAGGGGGGCGCTGACTGTTTCACTAGCCTGAAGGTTGGAGTGTACCAGGAAATAGTGCCTCTTGGGGTGGATCCAGACAGGCTGTCCTTCAAACAGGCTGGTGAGTGTCTGAGAACTGGTCCTCAGTACAGGGTCACATTTTACATTTACATTTTAGGCATTTAGCAGACGCTCTTATCCAGAGCGACTTACACAGTTTACATTTCTTTACATACAATCCATTTATACAGCTGGATATTTTACTGAAGCAGTTCAGGTTAAGTACCTTGCTCAAGGGTACCCCAGCAGTGCCCCACCTGGGAATTGAACCAGCAACCTCTGAGTTAAAAGCCCAGCTCCCTAACCATTACACTACACTACACTGCCAGCCATGGGTTCTCATGGTCCTTTAAAATCCCTGGACATCCTTAAATTAACAAATACAATCGAGGACTTGAAAGTTCTTGAAAATAATACAATTTTGACAGAGGTACTTGAAAGTTATTGGATTGTTTTGGTGATCATATAGAAAAGCTATACTTCTATTATTCCTGTAGAAACCGAAGTGGGATCGGAATCCACATGCTGATCCCGTAATGGTTCGATCAGACTTTCAATCAAACATAGTGCAAAATAACGCATTTGGGGTGGGGTAGCAGGCTAGGAGGAGTGCTAGGTGGGTAGATGATGGCTTCTGAAGGTGGAGTAGGCCTGGGACTTGGGGGTAGACACCCCAGCGGTGGTTGGGGTTTATGCTGGCATAACTGAACCTGAATTGCTTCAGTAAAATATCCAGCTGTATAAATGGATTGTATGTAAAGAATATGTAAACTGTAAGTCACTCTGGACAAGAGCGTCCGCTAAATGCCTGTAATATCTGTTTGGGTTGCTGGGGAAGCATTCAGTTCAGTTATTGGGGACATTTTTGTGTTGATTTTCTGTAGATTTTTGATGCTCTGCAGCACTTGTGATGAAGCCTACTCCACAGTGTGTAGTGCTTCTGTAAACATTGAGAATGGGGCCTTGGAAAGTCCTTGATTTTATGCTAATAAAAGGACCCTGTCGTGTTCTGTTGCTATGGTATTATTCCACAGGTATTACAGCCATTATGTAAGCTGCTTCTCAACGGCCTTCGTATTTATGTCGACCTAGATGCCGGAACACTTTTGTGATGTTTATACGCAAGGTTCACTGACACGACACTGTTGTGTGATCTCGTAGGAGTGCACCTGGAGCCGGAGGAGTTTCACAAAGAGGTGGAGGCGCTGCTGTCCAAAGGCGACTCGTGCCGTGACACCATACTGCTGGACTGCAGGAACTTCTACGAGAGTAAAATTGTGAGCATTCGCCCGTGAACCGCGTCGCCTTGCTGCGGTGTTGCCGTTGTGAGTCGGGTACCGTGAGAGTTTTCATCGTCAGTCTTGACAGGCTACCTTCTCAGTGTTGTGTTGAAGCGAGTTCTGTCTGTCTCACTCCCTGACTGTCACTGGCGTGGCCGGGGGACGTAATTGCATGCCTGTAATTATCTTTCATGGGCAGTCCAGTTTAACTCAAAAAGTGACCAGGTAGGCCTCCCACGTTTTGAACGTCCGACGCTGGCCACGGCGACCGGGGTTCGTTTCCCCGTCGCGCCAGAGTCAGCTCTGGCCGGGAGTGCCACTGGGGGGCGGCAATTGGCTGTCCGCCCCAGCGAGGGGGGAGGGAAGCCGGCAAAGTTTGCCGCGCACAGGAGTGGTTCTGGGGTACCGGAGTTACAGTCGACAGCTTGGCGAATGCTGTCTCGGAGGAGGCGGTGCTTCGCCATTGTCACTGCCAGTCACAGGGCTACGGCAGCGAACTACGAGGGAGGGGATTGAACGAAGCACAGCGGGAGTAATTGGCTACCAAATTGGGAGAAAAACTGGGTAAAATTGAAGAAAAGAAAAAAAGTGACCATGTATGTAATTCTCTTCCAGGGTCAGTTCAGCAATTGTTTGGCCCCCGACATCCGAAAATTCAGCTACTTCCCAGACTATGTGGATAAGAACCTGGAGCTGTTTCGGGACAAGAGAGTCCTTATGTACTGTACCGGAGGCATCCGCTGTGAGCGGGGGTCTGCCTACCTGCTCTCCAAGGTAAGGACGCCCTCCAGGCCTCCTTGGGCTCCATACGGTGGCGATATTAACACCTCCTGCCGTGTTTTGATTCAGACTGGCTGGCAGTGTTGCGTAATGGTTAGGGAGCTGGGCTTGTAACTCAGAGGTTGCAGGTTCAATTTCCAGGTGGAACACTGCCGTTGTACCCTTGAGCTAGAGGTACTTAACCTGCATTGCTTCAGTGAAATATCCAGCTGTATAAATGGATTGTATGTAAAGAAATGTAAACTATGTGGTTCTGTGTGGCTCAGTAGGTAGAGCGTGGCGTTGGCAACGCTTAGGTTGTGGGTTCAATTCCCACTGGGACCACATGTACTGAAAAATGTATGCATTCACTAGTGTAAGTCGCTTTGGATAAAAGCGTCTGCTAAATGGCGTATGTAAGTGTAAGTCGCTCTGGATAAGAAATGTAAAGTGTAGACGTAGACGTTGCGGGATGCGTCTTAACTCCTGCGCCATGCCTTTCCAGAACGTCTGTAAAGAGGTGTACCAGCTGAAAGGGGGCATTCACAAGTACCTGGAGGACTACCCCGAGGGGTTCTACCGGGGAAAGCTGTTTGTGTTCGACGAGCGCTATGCAATCTCCTTCAACAGTGACATCATCTCAGGTCAGTGTGCGCGCTTGACTCCCATGGTGCTTTGCAGTCTCTTGTGGGCTTTGAGAGAGATGAGACACTGTACTCTGATCAGTCTATATCTGGCTCAATGTTTTGTTCAGTTTTTTCATTCTTTTTTTTTTGGGGGGGGGGGGGGGCTGGGATTGGTTATTATTAGATTCAAGGGATTACTTTTGGTCTCCCTGCAACAACAACAAAAAGTGCCATCTGCGCGAAGCTTGTCAGGCCTACGGGAGTTTGAATAGACGTAAATGAGACGTCTGTCCATTACCTAGTCCTCACAAACTTTAAGATGTAATGAAGGAAGCGATTCTCAAACGTTAGACGGTTGAACATTGAAATAACTTTGTCAGGCCTTACTTAGAGTACTGTGTGCAGTTCTGGGCACCGCACTACAAGAAAGATATAGAATCTCTTGAAAAAGTCCAAAGAAGGGCAACTAAACTGATACCTGGTATGAAAGGTAAAAGTTATGATGATAGACTTGAGGCACTCAATCTATTTGAGCTTAGCAAACGGAGACTTAGGGGGGATTTGATTGAGGTTTTTAAATTCCTAAAAGGGATTAACAAAGTGAAATACCAAAGATTTTTAAAGATAAGTGGGGTCAGCAGAACAAGAGGCCACAGGTGGAAATTAGTTAAAGGCAAATTCCGCACAGATATTAGGATGTTTTTCTTTACACAGAGAGTTGTCAGTGCCTGGAACAGCTTGCCAGGTCGGGTAGTAGAGGCAGAAATACTTGGGCTATTCAAGTCCAGGCTGGATGCAGTACTGGATACTCTTTAGATTAGGACATGACGAGCCTACATGGGCTGAACAGCCCGTTCTCCTCTATGTATTCTCATGTTCTTATAATTATAAAAAGGGAAAAAAGGCAGAAAATGTATGTTATTGGACAACAGTGAATTTTCTATTTCAAAAATATGTAATAATAATAACATTTACAGCACCTCATCATAATAAACCTAAACTTCCCCCCCCCATGCAGAGTGCAGGTATTGCGTGTCGCCGTGGGACCAGTACCAGCTGTGCTCCACCCGATTCTGCTGCCAGCTCGTGCTGTCCTGCGAGTCCTGCAGGCAGCGCGGCCGCACCGCGTGCTGCCCCACCTGCCAGCGCAAAGACGAGGCGCCGGGAGCGAGCCCCCCCGCGCCGGCGAAGGAGGCGTGCGAGTGCACGGACGCGCGGCCGCGCATTCCCCGCGATACGCGCTTTTAAGCGCAGACCCCGAAACCACGGAAACGAGCACAGACTCACGGAAGCGTTTATTTTTTTATTTTTGTATCGTTATATTGCTGTCGTGTAATGCTGTCTACACCAAGACCGTTTTTACCTGGCGTACAACGCATAGCAACATATGTCTTAATTGGTGCTCCTTTGTGTTTTTGTATCAAATGTAGCAGTCTCTCACATTGGATATTTATTATTGTCAACTGCGCACCCGTGCCGGCAGATGAAACGAATCCCCATTGTTCAATAAATCTGTGTTCTGATTTTATTCTGTAATGTCTGTAATGTGCACCACACTTCACATTACATTTTACATTTTAAGCAGATTTAGCAGATGAGCGACTTACAATATGTGTACGGCCTGCTATGTGTGGTACCAAGATTTCCTAATATGTACATCGGTTCAATGCAAACGCGGTAGCCCCCCACACACAAAAAAACGTAAGGGAAAGGCACAGTAGGTTAGTATCTGAAATAGTTTACACTGAAGTAAACATGTCAGGTATACCTGTCAAGATAAAGAAGTTGGGTAAGAATAAACACATCTGATATTATGGGGTCGGGGTTCTGTGTGGCGCTCAGTTGGTAGAGCACAGCGCTGACAACGCTTAGGTTGTGGGTTCGAGTCCCCCTGGGGGGGCACATATACTGAAAAATGTACACATTCACTACTGTAAATCGCTTTGGATAAAAGCGTCTGCTAAATGGCATATATTATCAGTACAGTTGAACTGGAATAAGCGGGGGAGCTGCGTACAAAAAGAATCCGTTTTTAAAAAGTCAAACTATTGGGCATCTATTCAAGTTGTACATAGAATAGAATAGCCTTTATTAATCCCGGGGGGGTAATTTGGTTTGTCACAGCAGCAATGGTACAGGAGTGAAAGAACACACAAGACATACAGGACATCACAGCATACTGAATAATAAATACAAGATAAATATATTTAAAAACCAGAGTAAATACATATTTACTATTGCCACGTTCCTGAAATTCGGAGGAAAAGTGTGTGATTGACGGGCGTTCAAAGGGACCCCTCTCATGTGACGGATTTTCTCATCAGGAAGTGGTGTGTTAATCCCGTATTCCAGACGCAGCAGCTCGTCTAGTCCGCCAAACAGGCATCAGTTCGTCGCCCCGGTGGATGAGATCTTGGCCCCCGCATCCCCCAGTGCGACCAGACAGGAGCAGCAAGGAGCCAGGGCTAGCTCGCTGGCTGGCGAGATTTAATGGGCATTCAAATCTCGTGACGGCATTTCTTGTTTTGTACAACAACAACAAAAATTGCATATGTGTGTGTTTTTTTTCTTCTTCTTGTCCATAAACAAAAGGGCTTGAACGGAGCGATGTCTGCGCCCGAGTTCACCAATCTGAACTCGTCCGCCGGTTACGGTGTGAACGTAACGCCGAACGGAGGAGCTGCTGCCCCGTATCACCACGGTAAGGCAGGCCGGGGAGATCAGCGAGAGGGCCCGGCTAGCGGCACGGTCGGGGTGGGGGGGATGTTGCCTTTGTGTTGGTTGGCATCCAGATAAATGTGTGCGCCTTTTCAAAAGTGTGGCGTGACGCGTTGAGTATAATACTATCTGGCAATAATGCGCATTATTACTGGAAGAACTCGCCAGTTCCATATTTCTGCGAGCCAGCGTGACGTGGGGGCCTGGTAGGTCGCTAGCTCGCTGGCTAACGCAACCAGCGAATGCAGTGTCTCTGGTCATCGGACACCTCTCTGGAGCACGTTACGCCAAAACGATGACATCGACAAAATAATATTGCATTTGTTTGACACCATACGTATTATTTGTTCCATCACAGCCAAGACGGACAGAGGTAGCTGTCGTAGCAGTGATGAGCGGCTTGTAATGTCCACGTTTTTAATCCCCGGTTTAAGTACAATTGGCTAGCTGTTCGCTAACGTTAGCTGCCTAGCTAGCTGCCTTCCGCTGCTCTATTATACAAACTGTCGGCAGTGAATTTTCAATTGAACTGGTCTGTCAGTTTGTTTGAGTTGGGATTCAACCCGTGCTCCCTGTTATTAAATAAGTATGTGTTGTCAGGCCGGTAACGTTAGGTTGCTAACGAGTAAGCCTCAAACACAGCTAGCGCTATGGGTCACAACGCTGTCAGGATTAGCTAGCATCGCCAGTCTAAAGTGCATTATGTTCGCTAGCTAAGTAGGTACCCACCAGAGGTAAATTAGCTACAGTAGCTAGCTTTAGCTACTGTTTAACGTTGGCTAGCCAATGTTAGCTACCTACCTACCTGCCTACATTAGCTAATGAATGTCCTTTGATATTATTGACAGAGCGATAGGTTATTGCTATTGCTATCAAACTTGTATTTACGTTGAGAATAGCGTCATTCGACACATTTTTGGACCGTTCACCACCAAGACTCAACATTACCGTTCGGAGCCAGTTAGCCATCCCTATACACGGAGGCAAGAGAACGATAGTAGAAATAAATCGGTATAGCTACAGTGTGTCGTGTTTGTGAACAGTGACGGTTGGCAGGGGAATCAAATAGATTGTCTACTTTTACAGAACGTCCTAACTCGTTCAAAACGAAACTAATTCAAGTGAGCAGATGTCCGTCCCCCCAATCGCCTCATCCCCCTCATCCCCTCACCCCCTCAGCTAAACCATCATGATTTACGGCTGTTGCGCTTTCATGTGCGTAAATTGGGCTCTTGTCTTGGATTGTTCTCTGTGAAAGGCTGATGAAAAACAATGGCCAACGCAATGTACCCGATTTTCAGCGACGAGAAACAAGCCTTCACAATGTATGTGTGCTCCAACGTCCCGGATCATAAATTACAATAAATTATGGTGTCTTAAAGAGTACATTCTAATTCTACATTATACGCGGCGTTCCTCTATGTGATGTGACTACGTGTTCGGTGATTACTTCGTGTCCATGGTGACTAATACAAGAACAGTTGGAGGTGGTCCTGATTTTTGTGGCTTAGCCTTTGTGTTGCCAGGTCCCTCTTTTAGATGATGCCCCTATCGTGCTACTCACCCCGGAAGTAGAAAAACAAAAGAAAAAAAAACCTCAATTACGGCAGGGGCTAGCGGAAATATGTGACTGAAAACACGACATGTGTTATCAATGTATTGCACTGGCACGAAATGTGCCTCTGAATCTATTTGAGATTTTACATTGAAAGAGCATTTAAATCTCCCCAATTGCTCCCCCATTTACTAGACGATTCCCCCACAAATGTGTGTTCCTCCATCAATTCTCTCATTTCCCCCATAAATGGGGGATTTTGTGGTGATATGGCAAGATTGAGGCCTTATCTGTGATTTGGGGGTTACGGGTTTTGTGGTGAGGTCAACCAAGGCATTACATTTACATTGACATTTTAGGCATTTAGCAGACGCATTTACCAGAGCAACTTACACATTTCTTTACATACAATCCATTTATACAGCTGGATGTTTTTACTGAAGCAGTTCAGGTTAAGTACCTTGCTCAAGGGTACAACGGCAGTGCTCCACCTGGGAATTGAACCAGCAACCTCTGAGTTACAAGCCCAGTTCCCTAACCATTACACTGCACCGCCGCCTGCAAGGCCCTAGTAATTCTGTGGTTTCCTCGTTGTTCACCAGAGCAGGGATGGTTTACATATGCTACAACGTATACACAAGCATATACATGCCTTTCCATCCCCTCTGTCTCTCTTTTTCGCTCTCTCTTTCTCCTTTCTCTCTCTGCCTTTACATCTCCCTCTGTCTCTCTCTCTCTCTCTCTCTCTCTCTCTCTGTCTTTCTCCAGGGCCGGGACAGACGTACCAATCCACGTATCCCACGGCGGGTTACTATGGCGCCCCCCACCAGAGCTACCCCTCCCACCCGGGCCACTGTGCCCCGCCCCCCAACAAGGCCCCTGTGATGAACAATCAATACAACCCCAGCTACTACCACAACAGCCATCAGCAGCATCCTGTCTCCACGCCAGGCCCCGCCCCCTCTCTCCACGACGGGCCCCAGGCCCCTCCCCCTGCCCTGCCCCTCTCCTCCCCCCAGCAGCCGGCCCCCTACGCCCCTGCCTATTACGGGCCGTACCCGGCCGCTCAGGGACCCGCCCCCCAGCCCGTTGGCGTGACGACGGTGGGCGGAGCCCCGCTGTACCCAATCGTCTCGTACCCGTCGGCGCCTGGGAGCAGCCAATACGGCACCCTGCGCTCCTCCCAGACCCTGGGCGCCGGACACGCCCCCAACGTCATGGCGATGCCGGTGCATGCCCAGCTTCAGCAGGGTCCCCACGGCAACAGCGCCCTCCCGCCGTCCGCCGCGGCCCCTCCCACGGGCTATGCCGTGGCCCCGCCCCCTTCCCCGGCCACCGTCAACGGGCAGGTTAACGCAGGTGATTTTAAGTTTCCGTCGATCGAATCGAATCGCGCCGAGTGTCCCGGTGAGCCCCCTGATTTGGTTAGGTGGCCCCCCTTTTGTTGTTGTTCCAGCGGTGGAGGTATTCGCCGCTCCCTGTGGTGTGTGCGTGTCGTGAGATGTGATTTTCATGCGCTGTGTAATGTGAGCCCGCGCCATCTGCACCAAATATGTGGTCGGAGAGAGAGGGAGGGAGAGAGCTAATCTGTTGATGTGTTATGTCTGTAATTGTAAATGTGTGCTTTGCCAATATGAGTCATCTTGTCATACCAATAAAGCCATTTGAATTGAACTGAATAGATAGAGAGAGACAGAGGGAAAGTGAGTGAGAGAGAGAGAGAGAGAGAGAGAGAGCACACTGTACTTCTTGCCACAGCTTGGGGGGGGGGAGGAAAGCAGTGCATCATGGGAGTCTAAATAAGGGCAGTACAGACGTTCCTGTCCTGTTCTCCTCAGGCTTGCCGCCGGTTCTGCAGCACTACGACCAAACCTCCGCTCCGCTCGTGGGCCCCTCGTACCCCAGCGGGCCTCCTCAGGACAGACCCCCCTCTGGGACCCCCTCTGCCTCCGCCTCTGTCCACTCCTCCCCCGGCCACCATCCAGGTGAGACTCCTGATGCTCCCACACCTGCTGCCCGCTGCCCGTTGCCCTGGGGACACTGGTCTCCAGTTCGGCTGGACGTGAGCAGATTTCTACAAAGATGCTGGTGGTTTGATTTATTAGTGTCGGGAAGAATTCGCTCTACCCAGGGTGGATTTTGAACTGTAATGTAATATAACATTGCATTTATATAGCGCCTTTCAAGGACCCCAACGCACTTCACAGCGAAGGGGGGGAAACTCGCCTCCAACACCACCAATGTGTAGCCCCCGCCTGGGTGAAAACCATTTCCCTGAACGGTTTATTGGAGCGCTGTGTCTTTAAAGCTGTTTCCCCACCCCCCCTCTTCTCCATTCCCAAAGGCCGCTCAGGTCGACAGGCGTTGAGCCCCTTTCAGGCACCACATGACACTTCCTGTAGCCTCATTCGCCAGGCTCGTGTCTATGACCTCACGCCTATGACCTCATATCTATGAGACTGACTGGTTTCTCACTCCGATGTGTTAAGACTACCCAGTTTCAGGGGATTTGCTTTGTGCATTTTTGTGGATTAGCCTTTCTAGTGTTGTCAGGTCCCTCTTGGATGATTCCCTCTGTCGTGCCACTCACCCCGGAAGTAGATCAATTAGTAGAGCATGTTTTATGCTGGTCTGTTTTCTGCTGGCGTTTGCATTAATAAGAGTGAATAAGCCAATCAGGTCACTACTTCTGATGAACCCCGCAGTGGAGTGGGTGCCTGAAGTGGCCCAAGCCAACCCCTCGACCCCCTCACGACCTGCCGTGTCCGTGGTTACTACAGCCGTGTCCATGGTTACTGCAGCCGTGTCCGTGGTTACTGCTGCTGAGTCCCTCAACTTCCCAGAATTCTGTTTGGTGTCCTGTGATTTGCTGTCTTGCTTTTCATTGTGTTGGCCAATGGTACAGTGTTGGTGTTATTTTTTGCTTGAATGTTTTTTAATTTTTTAAAGGGTTTTAATCTCATAGCTGCTACGTTAGCAAGACAGCACAACTGTAAATCCCATGTGGAACAGTCTCTCTCTCTCTCTGTCTCTGTCTCTGTCTCTCTCTCTCTCTCTCTGTCTCTGGCTCTCGCTCTCGCTCTCCCTCTCTATTCTGGGGTTCTCTTCGACAGAGTAAAGTGTGGATGTTGGTGTGTATTCCCACATAAAGCACAAAGTGGAGTAAAAGGCAAGCGTTTGCATTGGGAACAGGACGCAGGCAGGTCGATCAGGGCAGAACTCTTTGGTATTTAAGTGAGAGTTGTGTTACCAGGGCGTGCCCGGCTTAGTTACTGTGCCGTGAATCTGATGTGAAGCTGTGCGTGCGTGCGTGTGCGTGCGTGTGTGTGCGTGCGTGTGTGTGTGTGTGTGTGTGTGGAGGCAGACCACACTCTTAACAAGTAGCAGTGAGCGTGATCAGTCGCAGGCGGGAGTGCCCTGACCCCTGACCCCGACCCCTAACCCCCTCCTCCCTGCCTGGCTGACGGGTTGTTTGTGCTTCTCCACTCCACAGGCATGCGCTACGGATATGTTGCTAATAGTGGAGTTAGCTCTGCAGCAGCAGCAGCCCCCTCGTCATCGAGTTCCGATGAGGAGGACGAGGATGAGGAGGAGGATGAGGAAGCAGGTCTGCTTTAGCTTTTACTACCAACCACACCCATCCCTCCCTCCCTCTCTCCCTCCCTCCCTCCCTCCCTGCCCTGCCCTCCATTCGTCCCTCCATCCCTTCCTCTTCGCCCAGTCACAGCGGCTGTCCCCGTGTGGTCCCGTCCTCCGTCGCCACGGCCCTTTTTAGAGCGCGTCCCAGAATGCAGCGCTCCGTGATTCACGCGGAGGCCGTGGCTTTGAGCGCTCTGACAGCAGCAGGGCGTTCCTTCAGCCCGTCGAGGCTGGCCTCTCTGAAGCAGGCCGTAGGTGGGCGGGAGGGTTGTGATCCGGCAGGCTGTCTGCTCTGGTGAAGTGCATGCTGGTAAATAACCCGTGCAGCGGTCCCGGAGAGAGCCGCAGGGTCCGCTGCTTTGCCTCGTTAATTGACAGACCCCTTAATTAACCTTTCGTTAACCCTTTGAGGAGTGAGGTTTTTTTTGAGCGTTCTAGTTCTAATTCACAGTGGTGTTCCGTTCTGGAATGTTACAGCTCTTTGATGATGTCATCAGCGGCCCTTTATGACGTCATCGCCATGATGTCAATTGGAATCAACTGGAATGTTGCGGCACGTTCTAGAACAAACGTCACAGCGCGACAGCGCTCCCCAAAGGGTTAAAGCGGTTGATTACGCAGTTTTAACTCGCCTCACCTGGTTTCTCGGGGTCTAGATTAGTCGCTGATTTTCTGGTGAGAGCTAAAAGCAGCAGACCCTGCGGTTCTCCAGGGGCCAGGGCTGAGGACCACTGCGTTAGTGGTTAGGAGCAGCGGTAATGGACTGAAATGATACGGCAGATGACCCCTCAGGCACTCGATTCTTCCGAGGGAAGAAGAGCAACGGAGGGCCTCAGATTGAAGTGGTTTAATGGTGCTCACTTTCTCTTCTCTGTTTGTGCCCTGGCCTTCCCTGGTCATGTGCTTCACTTCCACCCCCGTCATGTGACCCTGGAGTCTCTCTCACTGTCTCCCTCTCTCTCTGTGTCCTGACACACCCCCGTCATACACACCTGTTTGTTTGTCTGTTGGTTCGACCGTGAATTTTAGCGCTGTTGTGACTTTAAAATGGTGTGCTTCCTGTCCCTCCCTGAACTAGTCGCTCTTATCGAGCTGTGTTCAGGAGCGAGCGCGAGTGCTTATGGCTTCTTCAGTGTCTGCAGTCCGTGTGATTTCTCTCTTCTCCTGCGACCTCTTGTCTTGATTGGCTGCTGGGGAAGGCCATGCTAGTTGCTCGATTAGCAGCTAGCATATCAAGCTCCTCTCCCTGCGACTGTGTGCTTCTCCAGAGTTGACGGCTTTTAAAAAATATGGCGGTTTAAAAACCAGCTGTCACTCGTCTGGCCCCCACGGTCGTGATCCCACCCCCACGGTCGTGATCCCGCCCCCACCCTCACAGGAAGCTGTCGACTCATCTTCACTGACGAAGCGTGTCAAAAAGAGCCACCTGGAAATATTTCCTTCCAGTCCTATTCTACGTTCTCAAAACCCCGTGTCCTGTTTTTGAAGCGGTTTATCTCATATTTCTCGTTGTCTCTCGCACGCCTGTAGCGCTCTGACTTAATGTCCGAGTTCGCCGTCATGTCCAGTCTTCCCCACTTCATTCCGGCGTCTCTTTCCACCCCCGTTTGTGATCATGTGATTCATAGTCTGGTGTGAATGATATTGTTGTGTCCTCTCTGCCCGTATGCTCTGAAAAGTGCAGGTAATCCACAGTGGGTAGGGGGAGGCGGGGGGAATTAGTGGGGGATAACAGGGCTCATCCAGGGGAATCTCTGCGCTATCTTGGTCCTCCCACGCCGCCCGCCCCTCCTCCCGTTGGATTAATTGCCCCAGTTTAGTTAACCCCCCCCAGGGGCCAGCAGGGTCGTGTTTGTCCCAGCTCTCTGTGGGGGAGTCAGGCGATTATTCCCCCAGATCGGCACTGGGCCACTGAGGAGGAGGAGGAGGAGGGCGTGTGGGGGGTTTCCGGGCGTGGCCCCCGGCTCCCTCTCTCTCCCGCGTGGCGGATATTCTGAGCGTGTCTCTCTCTCTCTGGTCCCTGGTCCCTCGAGGGGCAACCTCTGCGAGCTGGTGAAGCCACGCCCTCCCTCCCAGCCTGCCATGCCGCCGCCGCCCTGTACCCGCCGTCTGATTGGCCGCTCTCCTCTCCTCTCCTCTCCTCCCCTCCCCCCGCTCAGGTGCAGACAGCTCCTCCACCACCAGCAGTGCGTCTCCCGTACCCGCCAGCTACGAGTCCCTGGAGGGCGGCAGTTACCCAGGTAACCCCCACTTTCTGCCCGCGCGGTACCACCATCTCCTCAGGCGGCCTCCTCTGATTGGGGCACACGTTCTTGCCCGCGCTAATCTGTCCGTGTAGCCCGGCGGCAGGTCAGAACCATGTCAGTGCCCGTGCAAGAGAAAATGGGCTCTTTTAAAAAAACAATTTTATGCCTGGCTTGTCACAAATGGCCCAAGCCATTATTACATCACTTCCTGTGGAAGCTCTGCCATTTCTTTTTTCTTCCAACATTAGCATTCAGTGTCTCTTCAGTATTAGTATTCACTGTCAGTATGAAATGTCATATCTCGTCAGCTCTTATATGATTTGAATAATTCATTCTGTCCCTGTCTTCAGACCCGCCTTCCTCTCTGCCGCCCACGTCTGACGCGTCCAAAGCGGCCCCGCCCTTTGGCTACGGATATCCCAGCATGCAGCCAGCCTATCAGCAGCGGCCTGCCTCCGTCACAGACTCCTCCCCTTCCCATGGGATGTACAACCAACCCGGGTACCAGCAGTTTGCACAGGTATCCAATCATTTTTGAGCGACCACGTCGCTTTCCTCCGGTTCCCTGATTGTGAGTATCGGAGGAATCTTTTCATCACTGCACAGATAACTAGAGAACAAAATAGGCATTCATATAGTTATTTTTTTGGTAGTTAACTAGTTGTTATTAGTAGTTAAACTATGTTTTGGTAACAATTTTTATTTTTATTTTGCACAATTTTTAAAATATATATAGAGAGAAAATTCTGTATTCTGAAATATGATGCTGATTGTATTTGGCTGTATGACAGAGTTCAGCGTTGATGTGTTTTGAAAATGTTCTTTAAGAGGAACTTTAAAAGCTGTGCTGTGTTTCCGGTACTGAGTGTTTTGTGGTGACACCCCCGCAGCCCTTCCCCACCATGTCGCAGCTCTCCGCGGCGCTGGGGGGCCTGAGTGGGGTGTCCGAGCTGCAGGTGGAGGGGCTGCGCCCCGTCAACCTGCTGCAGGAGCGCAACATCCTGCCCCCCCAACCCCAGCAGCCCCCAGAGCCCAACCTCAACGCCGAGCTCAAGAAGGCCAACTGCAGCGCCAGGTGGTGTGTGAGTGTGTGAGTGTGTGAGTGTGTGAGTGTGTGAGTGTGTGCGTGTGTGTGTGTGTGTGAGAGTGTGTGAGTGTGAGAGTGTGAGAGTGTGAGAGTGTGAGTGTGTGAGTGTGTGAGTGTGCATCTGTGAGTGAGTGTGTGTGTGTGTGTGTGTCAGGAACGTGTGTGTGAGTGTGTGAGGTGTGCGTGTGTGTGTGTAATCTCCTCTGTCTCCTCCAGCACATTCCGAAGCACCCTCACTAACATCCCCCAGACGCAGGCCCTGCTGAACAAAGCCAAACTGCCCCTGGGCCTGCTGCTGCACCCCTTCAGAGACCTGACCGTAAGTCAACCACAACCACCGACCCCTTCAGAGACCTGACCGTAAGTCAACCACCCACCCCTTCAGACACCTGACTGTAAGTCAACCACACCCCTTCAGAGACCTGACCGTAAGTCAACCACTCACCCCTTCAGACACCTGACCGTAAGTCAACCACCTGACCCTTCCACCCCTTCAGAGAGCTGACCGTAAGTCAACCACACCCTTTCAGAGACCTGACCGTAAGTCAACCACCCAACCCCCTCCACCCCAGGACCACAGCTCACACACTTTTTACTGCTGCTGAAATCTGAGTGTTCATGATCCTTCCCTGTAGTGAGAGCAGCTCTTCTGTAACCCCACTTGTGTGCTTGGTTTTGTGAGTGGTTTTAGAGCGTGTCCTGTGATGTGGGGTAAATGGGTTTGGGTCAGATTGGCACTGACCCGTCTGTGTGCCCCCTCTCCGCCCTGCAGCAGCTGCCCGTCATCACCTCCAGCACCATCGTGCGCTGCCGCTCCTGCAGGACATACATCAACCCGTTTGTGTCCTTCCTGGACCAGCGGAGGTGGAAGTGCAACCTGTGCTACAGAGTCAACGATGGCAAGTACCCCTCTCCCTGTGGCTCCCCCATCAACCAATCACCATCTATAATCAACCAACCAATCAACCAGTCAGCAATCAACTAATCAATAAATCAACCACCAACCAACCAACCAATCAATCAACAAACCAACAAAGCACACACACAGAGAAACCCATACAAACCCAGATTTGTGTTTGAATGTGGAAGGTTGTCATGGGTGTAGTAACGCACACACACACATACGCACACACACATTTGCGTTTGAATGTGGAAGGTTGTGATTGGTAAAGTAACGCACACACACACGTACGCACGCACAAGGTTGTGATTGGGCGTTTGAGTGTGGAAGGTTGTGATTGGGCGTTTGAGTGTGGAAGGTTGTGATTGGGTGTTTGAATGTGGAAGGTTGTGATTGGGTGTTTGAGTGTGGAAGGTTGTGATTGGGTGTTTGAGTGTGGAAGGTTGTGATTGGGTGTTTTTCAGTGTGGAAGGTTGTGATTGGTGTAGTAACGGCGCTCTCTCTGTCCCCCTCGTAGTTCCTGATGAGTTTATGTACAACCCAGTGACCCGGTCGTACGGGAGCCTCACAAGCGGCCGGAGGTGCAGAACTCCACCGTGGAGTTCATCGCCTCCTCAGATTACATGGTAAGACCAGCGCCCACACTCCCACTATACACCATTTAGCAGACTCTTTTATCCACAGCGACTTACACTAGTGAATGCATACATTTTTCAGTATATATGGTTCCAGTGGGAATCGAACCCGCAACCTAAGCATTGCCAACGCCACGCTCTACCTACTGAGCTACACAGAACCACATCATATTCGAACCACATTCATAAAGCCTGTTCAGCCTTTTTAGCTCAGAATGGATATGGTTAGGATATGGTGAGGGGAAACCTGATCCTAGATCGGGGCCTGTATTTAGAAAGCATGTCAGAGTAAGAGTGCTCATCTAGTGCTGACCGTAGATTAAGGTAGATAAACGCATTCAAGTGATCTTTTGCATTTGCATTTGCATTTGGTGACCTGGCATTTGCATTTGCATTTGGTGACCTGGCATTTGCATGCTGCTTCTGTTTCTCCAGCTGCGGCCTCCTCAGCCCGCCGTCTATCTCTTTGTGCTGGACGTATCCCACAATGCAGTGGAGGCCGGCTACCTGCAGGTCTTCTGCCAATCGCTGCTGGAAAACCTGGACAAGTGAGCATACATACTCTCACACACACTCACACTCACACACACACACACTCACACTCACAGACACACACACACACACTGCTAATATGGGTTATAAGTGAGTAGTAACTCAGCCAGTCAAGGATATAACTCAAAGGCACCAAGACAATAGCTCCACAGTTAGTCACAACAAACATCCGTGTTCTCAGGACAAAGGCTATGTTTCTCCTTCGTAAAAAATAACATTCTCACAGCAGCGACGCATTATATCTGAAAGAGTCCACACTGTGACCTGACCTTTTTAGTTTTAGGCCCAGTTTTTGGACCGTTAATCGCAGCGTTGCATGTTTTTAAAACGACTCCCCCTTCATTTTCTCTCTCGGGTCGTCGCCTTCTTCTTCCTGACTAAACAGAACCAAGTTATTTTAACTTTTGGGTTCTTTTCTCTGGACGTTTTCCATCAACTATTGTTTGTTTCTTTAAAAAAAAAAAAAAAAATGTATTAACCAAAACGGGGAACTGAAAGGCCATGGCCACACTGCGCGGCTGTTCTTAGCCACTGTGGCAGCTCCTGCGCGCGCTGAAACCCTATCTCCACTCTTAGGCTGCTCTCTGTCCTCTCTCCCTGCCAGGTTGCCGGGGGATACGCGCGCGCTGGTGGGGTTCGTGACCTTCGACAGCACCATCCACTTCTACAACCTGCAGGAGGGCCTCTCTCAGCCACAGATGCTGGTGGTGTCTGACATCCACGGTACAGTCTCCTCCCCCTTCGGTCTGCTCCGCCCACCTCCACGTCCGTGAATTCTCATGCTTTCATTGGCTAAATGTAGTGACCCTTTTCAGTCAACATCTCATTTAAGGCGGGACACACCCAATAAAATGGTCATTTTTGGTCCGCCCATGAATTTTCTGATTTTTCTGTATTTTGCTAAATAAACATCTATTTTATCACACTGTATAATTAAAAATGGCCAAATAACCGTAGTTCCATGTATTTTTAACATTTTACGACATGCCGATCAGTCAACAATGCCAATCTTTCAGGGCTGTTTTCTCAGAGCTAGGTTTTAGCTCATACTTTTTCAGTTCTCTAATTTTGTGAATAAGTTATTGTCATCGAATGTTGTGCGATGACTACTGGATGTATTCCTAAGACAAGTACAGAGGGGATTTTTGATATCTTGTTTATTTAAGATTTTATGAGCAATTATATCCCCCAAACTAGGCGCAAATGCATTTTTATTTGCATACAGTTACATCTTGTAAGTTCCTGAAGTGTATGAAGCAAATATTCAAAATCCCCTCTTTTTTAAATTTATATTAAGTGTCTTAACAAAAGGCGATAAAAAAAATGCTAGTTACTCACTCCTATCTTGCTGTAACTGAATTTGAATTGTATGCATAAATTAGCATTTCTAACAAGTCTACACCTAATTTGCATATTCAAATATACATTTTCAGAAAAGTGCTAATACAAGAAATGTGTATCTTTACATGTTTAATGAACTGACCAAAGTTCATTAAGATATGACATCATTTTTGTTTTCCTATACCTTGGGTGTGTCTTGCCTTAAGACTCATACACTGGGTGTCCCTCCTGGTAATCTTGCACCTGTGGTAATCTTTTACCTCTTGCCCTCCTCTCTCAGATATCTTCATCCCCACCCCGGACACACTGCTGGTGAACCTGAAGGAGGGCAAAGAGGTAAGAGCTGTACCTGTGCAAAACCTTCTTACCTGTGTGTAGCTTTCTTACTTCTGTGAACCTTTCTTACCTGTGCGAACCTTTCTTACCTGTGCGAACCTTTCTTGCCTGTATGAACCTTTCTTACCTGTGTGTAGCTTTCTGACCTGTTCATTTTAACGGAGCTGCACCACGTTCTGCCACCCTGCCAATGTGCTTTATTTTCATAACCAAAATATCGAGCACGCTACAACGCAAATCCTCTGTGTAAACACTTGTGTATTCAGGTGCATATTCTAATGTGTGTTGTTAAAACTCCCAGAAGGCCAGATGGTCACAGAACGAGAGATGATTTTGCATTAGTGACGGTAAAAATGTTGAATGACCACGATGCTGGCTTTTTGTTCCTCCTGAACAAAGAGGACTTTGCTGTATTCGCACTTTGAAAGTGAAAGCATCGTCATCCACCATAGTAATGCAAACCCATTGAACTGGCTTGACTAAACTCTGTTTAATTAAAGTCAAGTCGGAATTGAGGTGAGTCTGGTGGTTCTGTGTGGCTCAGTAGGTAGAGCATGGTGCTGACAACGCTTAGGTTGTGGGTTTGATTCCCATTGGGACCACATGTACTGAAAAATGTATGCATTCACGACTGTAAGTCGCTTGGTTAAAAGTGTCTGCTAACTGGCATATATTACATTATTATATTATAATCTGATTTGAGGGGAATTTCATAGAATATAATGTTGAATTGAAGCTCCAGCCCTGACTCTGGGTCGCCCCCTGGTGGTGGTTCTGACCCTGTGCTCACACTCGCTCTGTGCCTCCGTGCAGCTGGTGAGGGACCTTCTGACTGCCCTGCCCGCCATGTTCAGCCAGACACGCGAGACGCACAGCGCCCTAGGCCCCGCCCTCCAGGCCGCCTACAAGCTGATGTCCCCCACGCGGGGGCGTGTGTCCGTCTTCCAGACCCAGCTGCCCACCCTGGGGGCGGGGCTCCTGCAGTCCCGCGAGGACCCCAACCAAAGATCCAGCACCAAGGTACCGGGCGTCGACCGCCGAGCCACGCCCTAACGCCCTAACGCCCTAACACCCTGCCATGCGCAGGCCAACGCCAGCCTGTCAGACCCAGGTCCAGGTCCAAACTCGGCCGTGTGATCTGACGGTGGCTGTGGGTTTCATGCTCTCCTTTGTCTTATTCTCTCTGACTTGACTGTAACGTGCAGTGAGATTGTGGCTGAATGAAAAGCACTACACAAGTAAAATGTGTTGTTGTTATTATGGTTATTATTATTGATTAGATTTTACACAAGCCTCACATTTAACTGAACACATTCCTCCGTGTGTGTTTGTTTGTGTGAGTGTGTGAGTGTGTGAGTGTGTGAGTGTGTGAGTGTGAGTGTGTGTGTGTGTGTAAGCACTTTAAACAGAAACACCAGTACTGAAGTACTGAATTGTCACTGTAATCTCCAGTTGTCACTGTCGGCTTACCCTGTGTGTGCATGCCACCCTCGTTTCTAAAGGGGATACAGCACTTGGGCCCGGCGACTGACTTCTACAAGAAGCTGGCTCTGGACTGCTCTGGCCAGCAGATCGCTGTGGACCTGTTCCTACTCAGCTCCCAGTACTCTGACCTGGCCTCGCTCGGTGAGAAAAACGCGCTCTCCCTCTCTCCGCTTTCCGCCGTATATCACGCACGCACGCGCTCCTTCATCAGCTGCCTGTCAGAGCTTCGTCGTGACGGCGTGAGCGCTTCGCCCCGATTTAAAAAGGTTTCCCAGAGTGTCAGTGTTCAGTAATGGATGACATCGTCGTAGGAGAACGTTCAGGATCTAAATGTTACATGGAGAGGATTTCAAACACAGTCCCTGGCATGGTGTTGCTGCAGGGTTTGGAAGATGGAGAGGTGGGTAGCCATGTGAACCTGGGAATAGCAGCAAGAGACTCAGCCTGTCAGTGAATCAGCAGCCTGTCAGTGAATCAGCATTCAGCAGCCTGTCAGTGAATCAGCATTCAGCAGACTGTCAGTGAATCAGCATTCAGCAGCCTGTCAGTGAATCAGCATTCAACAGCCTGTCAGTGAATCAGCATTCAGCAGACAGACAGCCTCTTGCGACTCCAGTAACTGTTTTCTCCCCGTGACCAGCCTGCATGTCCAAATACTCGGCCGGAAGCATCTTCTACTTCCCCGGGTTCCACCACGCCCACAGCCCGCAGCAGGTGGATAAGTTTCAGAGAGACCTGCAACGCTACCTGACACGCAAGATCGGCTTCGAGGCGGTGATGAGAATACGCTGCACTAAAGGTGGGTGGGTGTGGTCTCGTAAAGTTCCAAACTTAACAAGCCTGTGACCCACTTAGCGAGAGAATAGTTTCTCTGGGACCCACCCATTTCACACGTGTAGAAACAACTTTAACTTTAATTTCAGTGAATGTAACTGTTTTAATTAGACTGATGTCAGTGCCTAGCGGGGGACAATAATGTACAGGTTCCACATGTACGTATTACAGGGCCCAGCTCAACCCCTCGTTAGCTTTAGCGCGCCCGTTAACGTCACTGCCCAGTGCTGCCAAGTCCGCTGTTAGCGTTAGCATCAGTGCAGCCAATGTCACTTTGTTAGCATTAGCATCAGCGCCCGCTAATGCCACTTCCCTGTTAGCTGTTAGCGATGCCTGCTAACGATGCTGACTGCGTGTTCTTTGCGCTGCAGGGCTGTCCATCCACACCTTCCACGGGAACTTCTTCGTCCGCTCCACCGACCTGCTGTCGCTGGCCAACGTCAACCCCGACTCGGGCTTCGCCGTGCAGATGTCCATCGAGGAGAGCCTGGCCGACACCTCACTGGCCTGCTTCCAGGCCGCCCTGCTCTACACCTCCAGCAAAGGTGAGCAGAACCAGCCACTCACTCACTCGCCACTCGCCATACGCCACACGCCACAGCCCCCCGTAAGGGTGAGAGAACGTTAATTATTATTGAATTGTGAATAGGTTTTTCCCCTCTCTCCATCCCCTTTCTCCCCCTCTCTATTTCTTTCTCTCTCTCTCTCTCTCTTTCTCTCTCTCTTTCTTTCTCTCTCTCTCTCACACACACACACACACACACACACACACACACACACACACTCTGTCCCTCTCTCTCCCTCATTCTCTTTCCCTATCTCCCCCCCCCCTCTCAATTCAGTAAAATGTTTATTTCTCAAATCAAATGGGGCTTGACAAATTGGCATGACAAACAAAATTGCGTTGCCAAAGATCACTACATAAAACCCAAAACAATGCAGTGACATGAAACAATGATATAAACAGCAGTTTTATATTTTCTCTCTGTCTCCCTCCCTCCCTCCCTGTCTCCCTCCCTCCCTGTCTCCCTCCCTCCCTGTCTCCCTCCCTCCCTGTCTCCGTCTCCCTCCCTCCCTGTCTCCGTCTCCCTCCCTGTCTCCCTCCCTCCCTGTCTCCTCCCTCCCTCCTCTCCCTCCCTCCCTGTCTCCCTCCCTCCCGGTCTCCCTCCCTCCCTGTCTCCCTCCCTGTCTCCTGTCTCCCTCCCTGTCTCCCTCCCTCCCTCCCTCCCTCCCTGTCTCCCTCCCTCCCTCTCTCCAGGGAAAAGGAGGATCAGGGTCCACACCCTGTGTCTCCCGGTGGTGAACCAGCTGAGCGACGTGTTTGCTGGAGCCGACGTACAGGCTATCACCGTCCTGCTGGCCAACATGGGTGAGTGCAGGCAGGGGCACAGCACAGCAGCCTCAGAACATGATACACTGATTCACACACATACACACACACACACACACACACACACAATACACACATACACACACACACACACACGCGCGCTCATATTTCAGGGCATTGTTTGACATGACGCCGGCGGTCTCTGAGGTCATCAGTCAAACTGCGCCAACGTTGTGCTTTTAACAAAGGCCGCTGTCACACAGTGACACGCCTCTGACTGATTTATGCAGCATTGGAAAGTAATATGAGAGATTATATTTGAAAGACGTGAGTCTAAAGAGCAGGTCAACGGGGGGTTGTGTGCAGCGTTAGTTCCCCTGTGTAAGATCATCCGTTTGTCTGTCTGGGGTTCCGGCGGTGTCTGTGGTGTTGACGTGCGTGTTTTTCTCCCCGGTGACAAAAGCCATCGACCGCTCAGTGTCCTCGAGCCTGTCGGATGCCCGGGACGCCCTGGTGAACGCCGTGGTGGACTCCCTGTCGGCGTACCGCTCAGACGGCTCCAGCGTGCAGCAGTCTGGCCTCGTCGCCCCGGCGGCCCTGCGCCTCTTCCCCCTCTACGTGCTGGCCCTGCTCAAACAGGTGAGACACACACACAGACACACGCACACACACACACACGCACGCACACACACACGCACACACACAGACACGCACAAACACTGCACGCACACAGACACACGCACACTGCACGCACACTATACACCCTCCTTGCACCTCTTCCCCCTCTATGCACTGGCCCTGCTCAAACAGGTGAGACGCACACATATATATGTATATATATATACACAGGTACTCCTCACTTAACGACGAGTTCCGTTCCTACAACTAGGTCGTTAAGGGAATTGGTCGATAAGCTAAGAGCCGCCCGTTACCGATATTTCAAGCACACTGAACTGTTGGTGGGTAGTGTAGTGAATACTGGCCGACTGCGGGAACGAGACTGAGACTGAGAAAGGGTGATGCGAGATGAGATGCTTGACGCTGAGACGCCGCGCTGCCATTTCCACGACCAAAGTTCTCGTACGGCGTACAGTACCGACTGGTCGGAGAGCTGGTCGTAAGTCCGCGCAGTCGCTAAACAGGTAGGTTGTTAAGTGAGGAGTGTGTGTGTGTGTGTGTGTGTGTGTGTGTGTGTGTATATATATATATATATGCCATTTAGCAGACTCTTTTATCCAAAGCGACTTACAGTAGTGAATGCATACATTTTTTAGTATATGTGGTCGAACCCACAACCTAAGCGTTGCCAACACCATGCTCTACCTACTGAGCCACATAGAACCACGACACCACCACCACCACCACCACAGACACATGCACACGCACAACACACACACACTATACAACACACACACACACACACACACACCTTAACCTCTCCCCCTCCCCCCACAGAAAGCCCTGCGCACAGGCACCAGCACGCGACTGGACGACCGCGTCTTCGCCATGTGTGAGTTCAAGAGCCAGCCGCTGCAGCAGGTGATGCGCATGGTTCACCCCGACCTGTACCGGATAGACGACCTGTCTGACCAGGTGAGCCGGGCTGACCAGCGCCAACGCACTATAAACACACCACCGCCAGCGCACTATAAACACACCACCGCCAACACACTATAAATAAATAAATAATAAATATACGCCATTTAGCAGACGCTTTTATTCAAAGCGACTTAGAGAAGTGAATGCACACTTTTTTTTCTTTAGTATATGTGGCCCCAGTGGGGATTGAACCCACAACCTAAGCGTTGCCAACGCTGTGCTCTACCTACTGAGCCACAGAGAGCCACCTATTATTAACACACCACAGTCACACTCTACTAACTCTACTCTACTAACTACTAACTACTAACTCTACTCTACTCTACTCTACTCTACTAACTCTACTCTACTCAACTCTACACTCTACTCTACTAACTACTAACTCTACTAACTACACTCTACTAACAGTCACACGCTACTAACTCGCTACTAACGCATCGCAAACACACAGCGAGCCCCCTGTGTGTTCAGCCGCCTGTAATTCAGCTTAAATCCACTGGCGTCTCTGTAGCCGCGCCGGCTAACTGAACACTGCCTGTGAATCCGCGGTGGTCGAGGAGGAGAGGCGACTCCTTATGAGTTTGGCTCAAACTACGATTAACGTGAGTAAATTAGGCTGGATAGATGGATAGATAGATAGATCATTTATTGTCCTTTACAGGAAATTTGTTGCCACGGTCTGTACAAAAAGCCTCACATAAATTACATAAATACAAATATACACACCACTATTACATACATACATTAAATATGCGCCCACATGGGTACATCCTCATGATTCCGACAACGTAGCGTACAATAAAGGGACTCGGTAAAGTTGCAGGATTCGATATCTGTCAGTCGCATGGCATGGTCACAGACACAGCTCACGATAAACAGACTGTTTTAAATCCTGCCACGGCATTGCTGAGCGATGGAGTCGTGACCTCGGGGCCCGTCGGCGCTGAAATCAGCCGTGTTATTCCAACCGTCTCGCTGATTTCTGAAAGCCACACACATTAACCATTGTGCTTGTATGATTGGTAACAGGAAATAATTAGAGGAGGTAGTTGTGGTTAGCCCAAAGGGGAACTAGGGGATTGTGGGATCCGATTCTGTGTAGAGTTTGTGGGCGGACCAAAGCTTCCACGCTCTAGTTGCTGAATAGTGGATTCTTTGCTAAATGCTAAAAAAAATTATGTTTTAAATAAAAGCATTATTTGGTTTCTAAACATGTGATGGTTATAAGTGAAGCCATTTCACCCCAAAGCCACTAAATTATGTATTTCTAAGAATACAAAGAGAGGAGTCATCCTTCAGAATGGTGGTGTTTGTTAATGTGTCAGGTTTTGGGGGGGAGGTTGTCTGGTCCTCCTTGGTGCCAATTAAAAAAACAGCATTTCCACAAAACCGTCCATCATCGTTGTCAACGTTTAATTAAATTTTTCCCACCAACAGGGGGCGCTGCACCTGAACGACTGTGTGGTTCCCCAGCCATGCCTCCTCCATCTGACAGCGGAGAAGCTGACGAGAGAGGGAGCCTTCCTCTTGGACTGTGGAAACGTGAGTGGCTCTCCACGCACCGGGGTGTCTGTGTTCAAGGCCCTCTTTTACGCGTCACCTGCTCTCTCTCTCTCTCTCTCTCTCTCTCGCTCTCTCTCTCTCTCTCTCTCTCTCTCTCTACCTCGATTAGTTGAATCAGATGCTGTACTGGCTCTTATCAGATAAGATCGGAGACCCCTGCTTTAATGTAATAAACCCAATTCAATGATATTTCTGCAACCAACAGTCAATGTGCACACACTCATTGCTCTCTCTCCCTCTCTCTCCCTCTCTCTCCCTCCCTCTCTCCCTCCTCTCCCTCTCTCTCTCTCTCCCTCCCCCCCTCCCTCCCCTCTCTCTCTCTCCCTCCTCTCTCTCTCTCTCTCTCTCCAGGTACTCTACCTATGGGTTGGGAGGGGCTGCAGTGAGCTGTTCATCAGAGACGTACTGGGCTGCCAGAACCACGCCTCAATACCACAGAACATGGTGAGCCGCGTGCGGCCTTCTCCGCTCCTCCTAGTGAGGTGCCGTAACGGTGTGATATCCACGTGTGCTGTTGGTTTTCAGTCGAACCCTTTCCTCATTGGCATGGCAGTCCTGGAACCCACGTTTACCGTCTCCGTGAGCTGCCATTTTTAACGCCGTTCGGTAAACAGGGATTGGTAAACAGGGTCGTAAATGTATGTGGTGCCGTGCACCGATTTAGCTCTCTCAGCTACGCAAAGTATTTGTGTTCGCGGCGCCAAGCCGGAAGTCGTAAGCGAATTACGGCCATAATGGCGTTGTTTTGCAACAGCGAGTTGTTTGGGTTGATTTTAATTTGTATTGTTCCTCCCGTTCTGCTTGTGTTGGTGGGACGTCCCTTTGTCTGGACTGTGGGGGGGTTCAGAGGAGCCCTCCCGTGCCTGAACTCCACCGCACATCTCCATCCTGACACGCAGATATGTGGCAGTCTGTAATCACTGTTCTTTTATTCTCTTCGTGGTTTACAAAATCTCTTCTTCTTCTTTTAAAATGTCTCCCGCCAGACTCGGATTCCGGATCTGGAAACCCCCTCGTCAGAAAGAACACGAGCGTTCCTGAGCTGGCTCCAGGAGGCCCGGCCCTTCAGCCCCATTATTTACGTCGTGAAGTAAGCGCATCGGACGCCCCCCCTGCCCCTGGGTGGGATAACGGGGCGGGCGGGATGGGCAGACGAGCGCTCCGACCAAAATCCATCATTCCACGATGCACCACTCGCTACACGTGCTGTCGATCCTTCCGCGTGGCGATGTGGATACTCTGGCGTTTTGTCCGTTTCCCTGCGAGCGTCTAAGTGGTGAACAAAATCGTCATATAATCCACATGAACGCAGAATGTGGATCGGCAAGACGTGTAGTGCGTAGTGCATCATGCAGTGATGGATTTTGGTTGGAGTGGTCCTCCCAACTTGTTCATCTCATCAGATACATTTTCTCACAGTTGCACTAGTTTAGGGGTGCACACCTCTGATCCTGGAGGGCCAGCATTTGTGCGTGCCTGTGTTTTGTCTGTGTGTCTGTGTGTTGTGTGTGTGTGTGCGTGTCTGTGTGTTGTGTCTGTCTGTGTTGTGTGTGTGTGTCTGTGTCTGTCTGTCTGTGCACATGCTGGGTTTTTTCAGACTAATTATTCTGGTTTAATTTTCTAAACGGCTTTATCCCCCAACGCTGGGTCACTCCGATATGGGACCGCAGTAAAAACATCTTCACCCAAGATACGTGTGCAGTCTGCAGCTGTAGCTCCTGCCTGACCGAATCAAGCTCGGTTACATGATTAAGAGCAGAAGTCTTCACCAAATCCCCAAATGCATCGGATCCTGTCCAGGCTTTCTCTGTTCCCGTGGAAACTGATGTTTAGAAAAAAAAACAATTGCATTAAGATGTGGAAAGACGGATGACTGTTTGACAATTCCAGCCAATTAAATTAGATAGCACAGTAGTAAACAATTTTTTATTTTTTATTTTTTTTTTTTTTAAACATGCAAAGTAAGGAATTTTATGTTGCATTATGTTAACATGGATATTAATCTAGGCTGTGTGACACATTTTATAAAAATAAAAAAATATTTTTTTATAATTTAAGGTGATTTTAAGAGGCTTGGCAGGAAGGATATGTGCTCTTTAGCCATTGTGTTGAGATTATTATGATGTCAGATTTTTTGACATATTTATGTTTTTTTTTTTATTGCCATTTTTAGAGATGACTCGTCAGCTAAGACCAGCTTCTTCCAGCACTTGGTGGAGGATCGGACCGAGTCGGCCTTCTCCTACTACGAGTTCCTGCTTCACGTCCAGCAGCAGATGTCCAAGTAGACAGGCCGTCGGTACGCCAGCGCGACGGCGTGGAGCTGGCGGGGTCTCTCAGTGCCTGCAGCAGGGGCTACAAGCTGCGCCTCACCTTGGTAGGATAGGACCACAGAAGAAGAGAGGGAGGGAGGGGTGACAGCGCCTCACGGCTCCAGGGAGGGGGGGTGCACGCTCACTGACCGAGGGTGCTTGGAATGAACTGAAAATGAAGACGAAGATGCAGGGGAGAGAATGGCGAAGGACAGACAGTCGACTGTAAGCCCCCCCTTCCCCCGAATAAGCGTCCTGGACTGGCTCCCTCGGCCCGTCTCCGTCTCCTCCCGATAGTGCCGAACCCCCCCACCCCCAGGGAACGAATGTGCCGGTCATCCCGTTTAGCTGCTTTCCGCCAATCCACCCCGGAATAGCCACTCTCCGAACAGAATAAAGGCAAACGAGTGCTACTTCATCTTATTTAAGCAAAAAAAAAAGACATTAAAAAAATTCACAAAAAAAAAAATAAACAATCAAAAAGCAGAAGATCAGAGTAAGGGAGCAGCCCTGCATGTTTTTGTGTTTATTGAAAATCTGTCTTTTTTATTTTATTTTCTTTCTTCTTCTTTGTTGTCCCCCCTCCCCTACCCGCCAAAGTCTGGATGGAAGTGGGAAGGCCAGTTTTTGATGTGCATTGTAAAGCAGTGTCTGAATTTATTTTTATTTTTTATTTTGTACTAATCAAGAGCTCACGAAGCGGCTCGTCCGAGTTCGGCACGATGCCCTTCGGACGCTGAGGGGCCCCCCGGGCGGCCAAACGAGCCCAACTTGCAGTTCCTGTGACAGAAACACACAGTGACAGCAGCTGTTAATCACTTTGTAATTCTCTTGCAAAATCTTTTATGTGAAATTATTTATGATCCGCTTATCAAATAAAACAAAACAATATTTTGCTTGTTTTTTTTTTTTTTTTTTTTTTTTTTTTTTTCTCTTTCCTCCCCCCCTCTCTTCCCCTTGTTTTCCTCCCCTGTGTCCAATCCCTGCCTTTCTTCTAATGATCTGGGGAGACAACGGGAGGGAAGATTTAAACCTTCTCGAACTTCTTTTAAAAATGTATTCAGCATACCAGACCGGTCATTTCAGAACATTAAGATAAATAAAAAAAGATGTGCAAACAGCACCAGGCCTAGACCCCCCCCCCAAAAGCAAGCCTAAAGGCAACAGTGGCAAGGAAAAACTCCCTTGATAGGGAGAAACCTTGGGAGGAAACAGACTAAAAGGGGGGAGCCCATCCTCTTCTGGCCAGCACAGGGTGTGAGATGTTAACACAAGAGGTTTTGTGTTAATATAGTGCATTTTTGAGAGATTCCTTGAGTTCCAGATATCGGGAGAAAAAGACGAGGCCTGCATGTTAACAAAATGTGCTGCTAGCTGCAGCGTTGGCCTGGATAAGGGCACTTCAGAGTGGCTGCTGATTGCCCCATTATATCCATTACAGTAATTTCAAGAAAATGTGCGTTAAATCTAAAGGCAGGCCACAGCCTTGAGGTCCAGGAAGAGCTGCAGAAATGGAGCACTCAGTATAGCGGAGTTGGGATCGCTAATGGGGCGGCGATGCACTCCCTGTCTCACTAGCCATGTGTTTTGTCTCTTGTTGCGGTTGATTTTTCCTTGGTTTTCAGCGCTGGACGGATTTTTGTGCCTTCATCAGCTGGTGAAATGACTCGTAAAATAACACGTTGGCAGTAGGACGTTCTTTCATTGCTGTGGACGCTAATTTGGGCGATTTCCCTTAAATGCATTTAAATGATCCAAAAGCAATCTCCAATGAGAGACTAGAGAGAGGCCAGTACAAATCATGGCGGAGGGGGTGAGTGAGAGTAGCTACTAGAGATGCTGCTGTTGGCTGCTGTACAGTTTGGGGGCTTCCATGGAGTGAGATGCCCTGCAACTACACAGGGAGACTGTTCTATAATTTGGGTAACCATGTGGAGATGCCCTGTTTCTACACAGTGTCCCACAGTTGGGGTAAACGCACAAAGAGATGCCCTGTTTGGCTCCAAAAGCTAGAAAATCAGTGAATTTAAAAAAATGTGCGCTTAAGTTATAATTATTGGCATTCATGTGATAACATGTCTACAATCTCACCCGATATGCCTCCTCAATACCCAAAGGCGCCAGTCACCACTGCAAATTCATGCCTGTCATTAAATTAAAAGTTTTCATATGTTCACTTATAAATAGGATTTTACAGTCCACTAGAGGGCGACATTGTGATAATCCACTGTACATGCACACAGCCCAGATAGGAGTATTGGAATATTTAGGTAATATGCTTTCTGATGGCTGGTAATCTGTAATGGGGGTGGGTGGGGGGTCCCTTGTGTAAAAGAAACGCTGGATCTCTGCCTGACAGCGAGATATGGGGGCGGGGCCTGTGAGGCCGCATGGGAGGCACGAGCCCCGCCCTCAAACCCGGGCTCGACCTCCAACGCACATGTGCACACCAGTCCTCGGAAGAGGAATGCGACGCACAAACAAAATAAATCAAAAACCGTTATGAAGAAATCATGAAGCTAACGATGGGTTTCACGTGATGGGATTGAGTCTCTGCCGAGCGCGCGGCGGATTACAAACAGAGGAGAGGTCATGGGGTCGGGCCCTCGGGTCTCCCAGTCTCCCGGCAGCTCTACGTGCGCGGCTCTACGTGCGCGGCTCTACGTGCGCGGCTCTACGTGCGCGGCTCTACGTGCGCGGCTCTACGTGCGCGGCTCTACGTGCGCGGCTCTACGTGCGCAGCTCTATGTGCGCGGCTCTACGTGCGCAGGCCTTTCCCTGCGTTTGGCTGGAAGGTGAGGGCCGCTGCCTGGGCCAGCAAAAGTGGCTCTGTGGCTCGGTTGGTAGAGTACGGCGTTGGCAACGCTTAGGTTGTGGGTTCAATCCCCACTGGGACCACATATACTGAAAATGTATGCATTCACTACTGTAAGTCGCTTTGGATAAAAGCGTCTGCTAAATGGCTTATATTATTATTATTATTATTTATTGAAATGACTGTAGCCTGCAGAGGAGCTGTCTGTGCCGAGCTGCAGTCATATTGGAACAGGATGCCCCATCAGTGGTGTTGGAATCAGAAGGGGAGAATTGGGACGCTTTCCCCTTGATTTCTCTGTCGCTCTTTTGTTTCTCTCGGTTCAAGGAATTGTTTAACCGCATCTTGTGACATTTCAGGCATCGGTTGGATGATGTTTCACACTTTTTGGGGGGTTTTTGAGCTTCAAGCTTCATCAGTGCACAGTCGGGCACAAGTGTTTGTCCTGCATGCTTCATGTATTTTATGCTTCTGGCTGCTAACCTTCTTGCTCCAACTGTTTTTTAAATATATGTAGATTTTATCAATGTTTTTTACAAGCTGTTGTTTTGTTCTTTTTTAAGGAGCCTATTGTAACATCTGGCCAGGGACTACAGATGTAAACTAGCCTTTTGGCTAACTTTTGGCATATTTACAGAAATGTTCATTAATATGCATTGTCCCTGCAAAATTAAAATTAAATTAAAATTAAATGCATGAGGTCATTAGCGTGCTCGGGGGGTAGCGGCTGTGCACTGGCAGCACATGGAGGCCTTGGGTCATTGTGGTTCTGTGTGGCTCTGTGTGGTTCTGTGTGGTTCTGTGTGGCTCAGTAGGTAGAGGACGGCGTTAGCAACGCTTAGGTTGTGAGTTCAATCCCCACTGGGACCACATATACTGAAAATGTATGCATTCACTACTGTAAGTCGCTTTGGATAAAAGCGTCTGCTAAATGGCGTATATATTTTATTATATTATGGGGAGCTCTGGCCCCTCCTCCTCCCTGGTTGTTTAAGGAAGCCGTTGAAGCCTGCGCTGGTCATGTGACCGTGCAGAGCAGATCCCAGTTCTACAAACGTGTCTGTGCAGCGTTCCTGATTAACATCAGGTCTGGGTGATGCTATCTCAATGCAGGGGTACCTGGTGGCTTATGGGAAACGTACGTCTTGTTGTGGTACAACAAAGGCTTTTCCTTGGCCCCTGGCATGGGGCGGGGGGGCGGGGGTCAGTTGGGTATGGCTGTTGTCATACGTTGGCTTCATAGTCTATTTTTTAAACTTGCCTAAAGAAACCAGTAAAAGTTGCTATGTTCCGAAACAGTTCACGGTAAAAATATTAGCCAAGCAACATGGTGTGAAAGTAATATTTATTTATTGGTAGTTAAGAAACTTCTGATCTGAAATGAAAGTAACGATTCATCCACCAAAATGAGCGATTTCAGTCAACATCTCAACCAGTGTGTGTTTGAGTGCGTTAATGACATGAATACGTTTAATGTAGTAGCTATCGTTCTAGGAGAAAAGTTAGTTGGCTAGCTAGCTTACTGATAGGTGAAGTAGGTTAATGTTGAAGTTATGAAAAGAGAACAAGTTAATGTTTTTGTTGTTTTTTTAAAAGAAGAGATGTGACACTAACATCTGAGACAGGGGCAATTGGTGTTATGTTGCCAACGTCACTTTGCCATACCTTAACTTTAGCTGAAATGATGCCACTGGCCTCTGGCCTGATCAACAGAAACGGCAGTGGTGAGCAGCCAGTGTCTTGAGCTTCTGCAGTTTGAGATGAGTGTGTGCTAGGCGTGGCGCTAATGACCTCACGCCACTCACTGACCTCCCCGTAGCCCGAGTTCACTTTGAGGTTCAGCTGGGGGGGCCTCCCATGTTGTCCAGTGGTTACAACGTTTGACGCTGACCACTGCGACCGGGGTTCGATCCCACCGGCCGTGCCAGAGTCGGCTCTGGCCGGGAGTGCCACCAGGGGGTGGCGATTGGCTGTCCGCCCCAGGGAGAGGGGAGGGAAGCCGACAGGACGTTCGCTGCGCACAGGAGTGGCTCTGTCGTACCGGAGTTATTACGGTCAGCCTGGCAAGTGCCATCTTGGAGGAGACGATACTTTGCCTTCGTCACTACTGGTCACAGAGCTACAGCAGCAAACTTAATTACGATTAATTAGCTCAATTAGCTTTTCATTTTTATGTGGGTGGGGAAAAAATAGATCTTTTTGAGTTTTTGACGGGAGCAGTAAAAGTGCTTTGGAAAAAAAGTATTTAAAGTATTTAAAAGTTTTATTTGCTATCTGCAGAATGTGCCAGAATACTTTGACCTGAAGCTATGTTTTGCTTTTGCGTTCCTCTGTAACATCATGGGGCCAAAACGAATCGTGATATTTAGTCGACCAATGTTTTATTACAATTTCTAAACTATGGTTTTAGAAAATAAAGTACCCAGACATTTTAAAGTGTTGGTTTAACCCTGTTTTGCAGTCAGGATGGGATGAGATGTGGATTCTGGGTGGTGTTGACATTAGCCTTGGACTTGGCCTGAAATGGGAGTCTTTGCAACATTGAAATTCTCACGGAAGTGCCAAAAAACCCCAGCTTGGACTTATTTCCACTGCCTTGGGGCCTGATGATTTTGAAATTAAGAACACCGCAATGTTCTGCATTAAGGTTTGCCAAAGAGAGAGAGAGAGAGAGATTGTCCCTTTCATTTGAGCAACAGTTGGAGCAACTCAGAAAGGGGCCACTATGAAGGAAGTATTGATGGAATTTGGTTCACTGACTTGATCAGAAGGGAGTTGATTATGAACTCCTGCCAGACCTAGCACTTTTTATAACTGAATGCCTGATGGTTCTGTGTGGCTCGGTAGGTAGAGTGTGGCGTTGGCAACGCTTAGGCTGTGGGTTCAATTCCCACTGGGACCACATACTGTATACTGACAAATGATTGCATTCACAACTGTAAGTCGCTATGGATAAAAGCGTCTGCTAAAATGGCATATGTACACATGAAAAACAAACCTGTGTGGTTTAAAATCACTGCTGTCCAGAAGTGTCCACCTGTATCAGACCTTAAGGGGGCCTAATGTACAGGGGTCATTGCTTCTCTTTCTTAGTAGTTTGTGCCGTGCACTCATTGTTCATGGCAAACGAGAGCCAAACTTTTATAGTGGATCCAGACTGATTATACATTGAGTTTTAATTAGCATACAGTGCAAGAGCTTTAAATTATCGAGCAGTATATCTCTCAATTGTTTAGGCTTTTCTTCTCAAAACAAACCGGGCCCTAAATCTTCACCATGTTGTTGAGATGAATAGCTTTTTGAGCAGTCCTAGAAGAAGTGGTCCCTAGTGCTTGGGTGGTTTGTTTATACGGTGGTGTGTTTATCCGAGGCGTGAGAGATGTGGCTGCGGAGACAGCCATGTTGCGGCTTGGCCCGAGTTCAGAGAGCGTTGCCGTGTCAACAAGCCCCTCCCACTTTAGGGGGACATCCGTTCGCTGACATCGGTGAGGGGGCCGTCCAATCAAAATGGAGAGGTTTCACCATCCTCCAATACTGAAAAATCTGAAGAAAAACAAGAACGTGTATAACCCTGGAGGTAAGGCCTTTTTTTGCAGAAGCAATGAGTAAAAGTTTTATAAAGTGATCGATTTGAAAAGATTGAATAAGTCCTGAAGCATTATTCCAACCTGCTTTCTGTGCCACGCAATGTAGCGTGAGCGCACATGTGATCCTCCCCAAAACAACAGAACCAGCGCGTTCTGGCCCGTTTCACCCGGCCGCGGTTCTGTCTGCTCCGAAGCGCTGCAGAACCAGCGCGTTCTGGCCCGCTTCACCCCGCCACGGTTCTGTCTGCTCCGAAGCGCTGCCGAACCAGCGCGTTCTGGCCCGTTTCGCTAGAAGCTCGGGTTGCAGAGCGCTAAGCCAGCTGCTTTGCGGGAAATAAAATGTGCTTTTTGAGGGAGGGGGGCAGGGGGAGGGGGGTCTAGAGCCCTCAAAGATTCAGTCCAGTTTAGTTTAAATGCAGTTTATGAACCGCTGTGCTTTTCAGCACTCGGTTCAAACAGAAATGAGAGGCAGGATGCTCTACCACCACCATGCCATCACCACGATCACCTACGATGCCAAAGTGATCTGCTTACTGTTCGGGTACTGGTGCACCTCCAACGAGAAATCAAGCATTTGACATTACGTATAATACTCACGGACACATACATTTGCTTGTTTGTAGCCCCCCCCCACCCACCCACCCACCCACAAACAATGTTACAGTCGAGTGATAGCCTATTTTTTCCCCCGTTTCTCCATGGTAACCGTGCTCCGATTACCACGATAATAACACAAAATGGGATTTAATTAGAAAAGTGTTGTTCTTCACGTGTTACAGTAACGGCCCAAAAGCGAAGAGGCAAAAAAACCTAAGTTTAAAAAAAACGCAGTAAAATGGTTCACAGATGTCTCACCCCTGCGGAGTTCTCACGCGCACGCGCACGCGCAGAATCAACAGAGCGGCCGCTTTGCCCCCTTCACTCCGTGGCCCTCTCTCTCTCTCTCTCGCTACCTGACTTCTAATTACCTGTCGGTGAGGTGTTGTTGGGGAAGGGGGTGGGGGTTGTTTGGCCACAGGCAATCAAACACAACACTGTGTACTTGTCTGTACTAAAAAAACACACGTTCACCATGGCAACCCCCGCTGCCCGGCGGTTCTGCCCTACATACAGTCTGCGTTTGACATTTCGCGCGGACACGATGACATCGTTTTCCGTGTTTTTGCCCAGTTGCATGACCACATTTTCCCGTCTTGAAATCACCAGAACAATTTTTTACCCTCCCCCACCCCCACCCCCACCTCCCTTTCCCAAGTTCTCGCTCCTCGAAAGTATTGTACAATACTTTGAGGCCCACATTGGCAGATAGGCCGTGTTCCTCTTTAGAAAAAAAAACCCATAGTCGTCGTTCACGGACCATCTCACGCTGTAGATTTCTGTGCCTTTATATAGGCTTTGGGTGTAGTGGCTTCCCCCAAAGTGGCTTCCTATGGTTCTTTGGTCAGCATACAA
>JAINUG010000338.1:635000-691093 GCA_029706075.1 Aldrovandia affinis
CACCAAAACAAACACTGCGATGTGGAAAGGCTACAGTGGCGGTACAGTCTGTAGTCCTGCGTTAGATAGAGGAGGCGAGCGCAGCTGCAGGAGCCGAGAGCGGGTAACGTTCCTCACTATTGTTGCGATGGAAAAGTGCGGTGCAGTGTGTGTGGGAAGAGGCTATTTATTATCGACGAATGTGTCCCTTTTCCTCCGGCGCCTTTACAAAACAAAATGTGTATTTGATTTTGCAGGGAAGTTTTACAGACGTACTTCGCTTGTGAAGGGGAGGTTATGTGTTACAAAATATGTATTCTGAGCTGCTGTTGGCTGCGCTGCTGTTCTTTTGCAACAGTTTTCGCTCACAGTAGCCTACTGTACGCGAGTTTTGTGGTCAGTGTTCTACCAGTAGCTGTGATTGCTGAGGGACTTACGTTTGTTCTTGTCTGTTCCGCAGTTGCCACCGTTGTTTACTCGTTAAGTACGGGCGTCATTTGCACGGAAACTTCGGCTGCGGAGTGAAAATCATTCGGAGCGTCCGCTACAAACCTGGTTCTGCTGCTGCCCGGAAACCGAGTTGTTACTGTTATTTTTTTGCGAGGGAAATGGCTTCAGATGGAAGAAACGGAGATGGTATGGCAGGTGTGCAGTTAGCGGAGGACCAGATCAAAGTCCTGGAGGAGAATTTCAACAGAGTCACGAAACATCCCGATGACGCGACGCTCATGTTGATCGCGGCTGAGTGCGGACTGTCCGAGGCGGAGACAGCGGTGAGTGAGTCACAACTACGTTCACGATTATTTTATTATTATTATTATTATTATGAGTGCTAGTGTGAATATTACTACTACGTTCTGTAAATTATGCTGCTGTTATGTTACGTCTTAGTGTCTGAATGAAGAATGGACAGAATGGACAATATGTTATTTAGGAGCTTCTCTTAAAGAAGCTTTATTTGGACTCATTCTGTTTTTTTCCAAACATTTGTTTCACGTTACTTTTTGGTGTTTTTGTTAAACAGTAATATGGGAAAGATTAGAAAAAACAAGATCCACGTCGTAGCCTACTCGGATTGCGAATTTGCATGTTCACTGAGCCCATGAGAGACAATCACATACACTGCGGTCATGCGTTAGGATTCATTTTCGGGGAAGGGTGATTGACAACTCATCAATGAGTTGGCATTGCCCCCAAAAAAACATTGTCCTCTCTCAATGCTCAATGCTGTTTACGCGCCAGCGAACAAAACACCATTCTCTTCGAAATCACGAGGAACGATTGCGCTGCATTGTGGAGAGTTACGAGTGGAACCGCACAGAAGCGAGTGGAAGAGTGGTCGCCGTCTGTACAATGGACGCTTGCCTTTTTGACAACAACGCGTCCGTGCCAATTGGAGGTGCTATTAGAGGCGTGTTGCGTGTGGTGGTCAGCACTCGCTGCGCGCCCAACGAGAACGTCATTAATTGCGCCTCTGGCTCTGTAACTTCGGGTGTAATTTCGTGATGGAAGTCATAGCTGTGGCCCGCAGCTCTACGATGACTCTCAACCCCCCCCCGCCTCCACCGAATTAATCTTCGGAGGCTAATGTCACACCGTTTTGTGTGACTCGCATTTCTGCCTTCAGTACGTTCCAGTTCTTTCGCCAGGCGATGCAGAGCGTTTTCGCAACGTCTCGATCACGTGGCCGTTAAAGCCGTTGTGATTACGGCGACGGAACATCACAGGGGAAAGTTGTTCGTAGTGTCGCGGGTTTACCTGGTCGCGTCTCAGTTACGCCGTTATGGCTTTTCGGCCGCAGACGCGATGGCGCGGGGCGTCTCACAGTAGCTGTGAAATGCGCCTCCTTCGGCGAGATGGTCGCGCGGGGATGCTTGGCGTTGCGTCCCCGCGAGGACCATTAACCGCGTGTCTGTCTGTCGGGAGGAAGGAGCTCACCAGCCACACTTAAAGGAGTGGCCCCAGACTCCCAGTATCTGCGCTTTTAACGAGGACGGGTGGACCGCGGTGACATTACGCCAGAGCTTAGCGGATACTGCTCTTACATTCCACATTTACACAGGGCTATTGTTTTCATTGTGTATTTAGTTAAGGAAATGAGAGAGAGAGAGAGAGGGGGAGGGAGGGAGGGAGAAATTGTCAGACAAATTGACTACACTTAGAGCTCTCAGCAAGTTTATTTAATACGAAAGAGCTTCAGCATAATTGCTGGCAGTGTTACCCAGACACTTCGACAACAACGACGAACAAAAAAATATCAAAGAGCTGGCAACAGGATGGGTGTTGTTGCGCAGATAATCCAGAGAATTAGAGTTCAGAGAATTAGCGAGCAGTGGAGGATGTCCGTTCCGCAGTTTTGCGTCATCTTCATTTGAATGTTACGGAGAGGTGGACTCGGGGAGTGTAACTTGTGAACAAAAGACAACATAGCCTGCCCACAGCAGACTGTTACCTCACGCTATCCTCCTGCTTCCTTCTACACCAAAGGGTTGTCCAGCACACAAATGGGCAAATCAAGTAGTGACACATGCTTTTCAAATGGTGTTTGTTTTTGTTATTCCCACCTCTTCTTCTCGGTATTTAAAGTAGAAACCGGTTTGGCCAGCTCGTGTTCGTTCCGCTCATAAAGGCGGCGGGGAAGGTTTCCATTGTGAGCTCACAAAAGGTGGGAGAAGCGCAGCCAACGTGACTGGGCACCGTCTCCCCGGGCAAGGCGCAGCGCGCCTGGCCTTGACTCTAAAGCCCTGACTTCATCCTCAGCTGCGCACTTTTAGTTTTCTGTTTATTCTATTTTATTTCTGCTCCGGTTGCTTTGCGGGCAAGGATTGCGCAAACGATTGACAGGCCGTACCTTCGATAGGTTCCCCGCCCCCGCCCCTGCTCTGCTTCAGAAAAATCACAAGAAGCAGCAGTTTCGTGCCCTCTCCAAACTGACTAGAAGCACTGTTTTCCTAGCCGCAGTACGGCCAGAGGAGGCTGACTGCAGTTTGTTGTCTTGGTTCTCCGGTGCCAGTTTTCAGACCGTTGCCTCGTAAAAAAATAAATGTAAAAAAAAAACAGCTTCGGGAACCTTCCTCAACTGTAAACTACAGTGTCTGCGGATTAAATTAACGGTTGCGGTCATGCTGTGACCAATGGGGTCTGACCAGGAAAGGGGTCTGTCATTCACCCCCCTCGTTTCTTGCATTTTCTGCGCGTTCACGACTGGGTCACGGTCGGACCAATTATCCCGCTAGACACCAGCGTGATGTTCTTTCTCGTCTCAGGCGGTAAACTTTCCTTCCGTCAGCAGTGTGCGCGGGGTGTCCAACCGGCCTTTTTCTACCGTCTGCGGCACGGTAATCTTTCAATTTGGATCCGTTCCCGAGCCGGGGCGTAAAGTCGAGTGTCAGCTCGCTAAATATCGTCTATCAGCATGGCGTGAGCACTCAGCATTGCTGCTACCGGACCAGAGAAGACTGAAAAGTTGCTGTTGTCTTTTACCCCTTCATATAAAAAAAGAATAGTCCTGTCAGCTACCAGAGTTTTTTTTGTCTTTCACTTTAGGAGGTTCTTAAGTACCAGGCAAGGTTTTTTGGGTTTTTTTAAGAAAAAGAAAATCAGATGTGTGTCCCTCACTAAACTCGGCTCATTTAATGCCCCAAATCCCCCCCCCCCCCACCCCTGGGGGGTGTTTGGGTAAATTGGCAGTAATGTCTGGAAACACTGTTTGGGGATATCCCATCTGTGTAAGTGGTTTCACACCTTTCCCTAATTTTTTTGTAAGGTGGACTGGGTCTGAATGACGTCACCGATACCTCGTAAAAACCCCTGGAAATGCAACGTGTGAAACAATGACAGCGTTACCCGAGATGACTCTACTGTTGTTTTCTCTGCCTTAAAGGCACAACGTCAAGCCGAGCCCTCGAGGCCTGCTTGGTTGCGTCTTTAGGGCAGTGATTCATGTTCTTCCGTGTAGAAATCTGCCACGGGCAAGTCCTGTTACAGGCCACCGAGTCTTCTACCTCTCGGAAATTATTCATAATAATATAATATATAATATATGCCATGTAGCAGACGCTTTTATCCAAAGCGACTTACAGTAGTGAATGCATACATTTTCAGTATATGTGCCCCAGTGGGGATTGAACCCACAACTTAAGCGTTGCCAACGCTGTGCTCTACCCACTGAGCCACAGAGAACCACTATTCAAAAGTATAAAACGCAACAGCACCTTTCGCTGCCTGATACATCAATTCATTCCATTCCATTACAGGGATCTTATCCAGAGCGACTGACACAGTTCGCATTTCTTAACACACAATCCATTTATACAGCTGGATATTTACTGAAGCAATTCAGGTTAAGTACCTTGCTCAAGGGTACAAGGGCAGTGCCCCATCTGGGAATTGAACCTGCAACCTCTGTATTACAAGCCCAGTTCCCTAACCATTACACTACACTGTCGCCCCTGAACTAGTCTCTGTGTGAGCTAGTATGGCCGCTCACAGAGGCGTTGTCTGCGAGGACTGCGCGTTGAATTCCTTGTGTGTGTTGAATTCCTTGTGTGTGTTGAATTCCTCGTGTGTGTTGAATTCCTTGTGTTTGTGGTTGCTAATAACAACTTGCTCTTTTTTGTGATGTCGTAAGAAATTTGAGATGACTTAACACTGGTGTCTTCCCCCTGTTCTAGAAATGGTTCAGGCATCGCAACGCCCTGTGGAGACAGGCTGAGGGCCTGCCCGCTGAACTGGGATCAGTGAAGGACTGAGAGAGGGGGTGGAGGGGGGGGCGAAGATGTCGTTCCATAACTGACCCCTGACCAGCGAAGGAGCACGTGTCACCTCCCATCCTTCCATCCGTGCATCTGAGCTCTCCGTGTTTTCATTTGCTCAATGTGATCTGTGTATCTACGCCTTGTTCGGGTTTGTTTTTTTTGTACCAATGTAACCACCATGTTTACATAAATAAGTAAATAAATAAATATATAAGTATATAAATATATAGCTATAAATCTAACTTATTGTACAGGTGATATTCCGGAGGCTTGTGTGTGTGTGCTTTTCTAGGGAGCTGCATTTGATGTTGAGAGAGAGAGAGAGAGAGAGAGAGAGAGAGAGAGGGGGAGAGAGAGAGAGAGAGAGAGAGAGAGAGGGAGGTGGAATGGCGAAAGCTTGGCAGGTTCCCAGGGGCGAGGAGATTTGATCGCTGTGCCAGTGGCGGGACAACGCTGGCCTTTCACTGCTCTATAAAAGATGTAAAAGGGCTCTCCAGTTACCCCCGGAGTTACAGGAGTAATGGGACTGGTCTTGGCGGCCTACCGTTGACTGACGAGTGGAAGTGTAACCTAACGCAGTGCCATAATCTATGCCTTAATCAATGCCAATGCTGTGAGAATAAACTGAACTTCACCTGGTACTCTGTGTCCTGTCTTTAGAGTGCCCCCCTGTACGAATACCTGGATGATAGAGGGAGGGGGGCAGGGACAGAGAGAGATGGAGAGAGATGGAGAGAGAGAGAGAGGGAATGATTTCAGCCTGTTATGTTTCAGGTCACAGGTGCTGGGAACCCTAAATATGATAAGCGGCTGATACACACACAGCTGATGAAGCTGAAACAGGCATTTCTGGTTCTTGCGTTTGACAACATGGATCAGGCTGATAGTGCGCCACACACACGGCGCATGGGCAAACCCTGTGGGTCCTGCGTTTCCCATACTGAGCCTGGGGAGAAAAACAGTCACACCCAGAGACCAAACACACACACACACACAAATATACACTAACACACACACACACACAAATATACACTAACACACACACACACACACACACAAATATACACTAACACACTAACACACAAATATACACAAATAACACACACACACAGATACACAGAAACACACACATATGCAGACACACACAAACACTAACACACAGATACACAGAAACATACACACAGATACACATACACACAGACACACACACTGCCAAGTTCTCTGTTCTCACAACATTGAAATGATTTCATCATCAGCTGCTAGTTGATGGCAAAATAACATCTGTCTAAAATTTGAAACAAATTCCAAGAGATTTGAGAGGGGAAGAAAAAAAATCCAAATGGGGCACTTTTGTACTTCCTATGTGGTTATGATAAAATACACACTTTTGAGCTCTGTGTTAATAACATGTGCAATACATTATATGTATTCAGACAAAACTCTTATCTAGAGCAATGTGCATTCAAATCAGTTAAATTAGGGCGAACAGTGGCTACAGATCTACAGACAATACACTTAGAGTCAATAACAGTGAAGCAGTCAGTGCTGGAACTTGTGCGATTGTTTGTACCAGGGTTTGTGGTTAGGCTTAGCTCAGCAAAATGGCTGTTTTGGCAGGGGGGGCAGGATGTGTGAGTGAGTGAGTGAGGCCAGGGCAGTGTGTTTGGAATCTGAATGCGCCGTGGCCATTGTGCGTTGCTAAGAGGTCCCAGCAGACACGTGTGGAATCTTTCACCCCAGGCCTGGCGTGGAGAGGGAGCGCCACACACCCGTCCAGCTGGCACATGTTTCGGCACGTCCCTCAGCCGCATTCACCGCGCTCGAGCGTGCTCTACCTGCCAGCGGGCACTGCCAGGGGCCGGCGCGACGACGGCAGGGTGTTTTAACCAGCGAGGAACCGTCTCAACCATCTGCCCCCTGCTCTGTTAAATTAGTTAGCTCTAGGCAGGCCACAACATGGGCTAGGCTAATCTGAGTTAGCTTTTGGCAGGCCACAACATGGGTCTAAACTGAGTTTGTTTTAGGCAGGGAACAACATAGGTTAAACTGAGTTAGCTTTAGGCAAGGAACAACATGGGCTAGGCTAATCTGAGTTAGCTTTAGGCAGGCCACATCATGGGCTAGGCTAAACCAAGTTACCTTTAGGCAGGGAACAACATGGGTTAAACTGAGTTAGCTTTAGGCAGGCCACAACATGGGCTAGGCTAAACCAAGTTACCTTTAGGCAGGGAACAACATGGGTCTAATCTGGTTTGTGAAGCCACTGTGGAGCTGGTGGAGTCAGGTGACCTGGCTGTCACTCCTGCATGTGCTACCTGTTTTAAAGCCAGGGCTCTCTGCCAATAGGAAGGGTCGTCTGACTTCAGCAGTTCTGACCCGTCCATCACCTGTCACTCACGCAACATGGCTGCATGTCCGCCGGTGGCTAAACTTCCAGAAGAGATTTGCATATTTCCCAACCAATGCAGTGAAGCTTTTGTTCGCGGTGACAGAGATCTTATCTCCTCCTGAAAGTAATGGATATCACCTGGGAACACACGTACACTATTTGAATATGGATCAATCGTGTTTTTGCATGGGCATTTGAATGCTGCAAAATAAAACTGGGGAGGGGGGAATATTTCGCAGGCCAGGGCCCATATGTGCTGATCTAGGATCAGGTTTCCCCTGTCCATATCCTAAGCCATATCCATTATGAGCTAAAGGGGCAAAACTGATCCTAGATCAGCACTGCTACACTGAGATGCTTTACGCATACAGAGACCAGGGGGCCGTATGTACAAAGATTCTAAGAGCAGGAAGGTCGATCTAGGATCAGGTTTCCCCCTGTCCATATCCTAACCATATCCATTATGAGCTAAAAGGCTAAACTGATCCTAGATCAGCACTCCTACTCGTAGAGTCTTTGTACATACGGCTCCTGGTGTCTGTACATCTGCGCGCAGAGAGAGCAAACGGTAAATAAACACCAGATTAGCGGATATGAAAGGGAGGTAAGAAAGGATGATGACAGAAGATGCCAGCCGACTGAAAGTGAGGAGGTGAAAGGGAAACAATCACTCAGGCACCGCAGAGCGTCCACACAGAAATAGCCCCGATAGAGTCATCTAAAAACATTTCAAGCTTTTTATTTTTCCCTTGAATTTTAACATTCAAGAGCTGATGCATTAAGCACTAAATGAAGTCATACAAATGACTGACTTTATTTAAAAATTATATAATTTAATTATTGCAGTCATTAAATTGTTAGTGGACTGAATAAATCTAACAGTGTTTAGGGACCGCCGGTATCTCACTTCACAGACAGTGGGGGAAGGGTTAGCATTGCTCAGAACCACGTGATCAGTCACATGATCAGACTAATTAAACTCAGGTCTAGAATGGAACGTTCCATGATAAGTACCACATGCTGTTGAAATTTAGCACAGCAATGACCTACCCCTGGAGGGTATCAAATTGCCTCAGTTCCCCCCCTGCCCTCCCCTCCCCCCACAGGCGATAGATATCACCCTCTTTACCCCCCCCCCATTTACATTTACATTACATTTGAGGCATTTAGCAGACGCTCTTATCCAGAGCGACTTACACGGTTTACATTTCTTTACATACAATCCATTTATACAGCTGGATATTTTACTGAAGCAATTCAGGTTAAGTACCTTTTGCTCAAGGGTACAACAGCAGTGCCCCACCTGGGAATTGAACCTGCAACCTCTGAGTTACAAGCCCAGCTCCCTCACCATTACACTACACTGCCAGCTCATCAGATATCACCCTCAATTACCCCGCCCCCCACACACACAGGCAACATCACCCTCAATACCCCCCCCCCTCACACAGGCAACATCACCCTCAATCCCCCCCCACACAGGCAATATCACCCTCAGTATCCACCTGGTGCAATATTCTAGGCTTCAGACACAGAGCACAGAATAAATCTGCAGAACGGAATGCACTTAATTACACTTAAAGTGGAAACAAACCTTCACACCCGTTTGACCTTTCCAGCCTCCCCAGAGCCATCCGAAATGGATGCTTTTTATTTAAAATGAGCTGGTGGAATATTGTTAATTCACCCTCTTTGCAGAGCTGAGGAGAGCGAAAGTGGCGGTGTCACATTCAAGCCTGTTTGTGTTTTATCGCCATTATGCGCGCCGTGCTGCGGGCACGTTTTGTGTTTGCCTTGGACTGGATTTATGACCAACCTTAATGGTGCGTGCACTCCCAAAAGCCAAACGGCATTAAAAAGAGCATGAACGTTGTGTCTACACTGGGGCGGCGATATACAGTTCAGCTCAATTGTGAACACGTCTCCCCGTGAACTATGTTTCTGAGATCCGGGGCAGACAGAGCTGCACTGAAGCACCAAGGAGGGTTTGATTACATAGAGCACTGTACATAACTCTGAAATGTTCTTTTTGCTGTAAATTGTATCCGTATCCAAGTGGACCCTGACGACTCGAGCACAGGCACTTCAAGTGGAAATCAGTCAGAACAATGAACAAAAACACGAGAACGATGTAAGTTTAGAGCTCCTTTTCTATGGAATAGCCTCCCCATTTCTATTAGGGAGGCTGATTCCACTAATGTTTTTAAATCATACTTCATTCATTACATTTTATGGCTGAGTTTGGTGTGCATATGCACACGCACACACATACATACACATACACAGTTTTTAAAATTATATTAATTTGAATAAATTTGAGTTTTGCTTTGTTTTCAGTTTTTCTTTTCTTTTGCTTTTCTGTTAAGCACTTTGAGATCGCTTTGCGATTAAAAGTGTGATATAAATGAGGGGTTATTATTATTATTATTATTATAAGTGTGGGGGTGCGAAACAGGGGAGACTCAGACACCAACCCCCCCAACATAATGCACAGTGTGTAGGCCTTATGAATGCCATGGACCAGGGAAAGTTATTATGAGTGAATGAGGTCACCACATCACCATGACAAGGGAAACCACGTTTCATACACACACACACACACACTCACACACACACTCTCAGACACACTTACACATACACACACACCCACTGCTCCCACACACACTTACACACACACACACTGCTCCCACACACACTTACACACACACACACACACTCACACACACACTCTCAGACACGCTTACACATACACACACACCCACTGCTCCCACACACACACACACACACACACTGCTCACACATACACACACACACACACACACACACACGTCTATTTTTACTTTAGTTCTCTGCTCATTCAGAAACGTTCCCATGGGCGATAATCAATACTGCGTGTTAGTAATTACAGGTTAGAGAAATTTCTGCTTTTCCTTTAGAATATTCCGGATAAAAAAGCTCTTTGCTCTTTGCACGGTGCCCCCCCCCAACCCCCACCCCCAAAAAAACCCAGACAGGTCTATAACAGGCAACCTTTTTTGTCATTGACCTACCTACTCTCTACACTGACAATTTGTTGAACATTTCTTAAATTCCACCCCATTCCAGGGAATTAAGGGCCTCAAACGGGCGTCCTTTAATGGAGCTATATTTCGGTTAAACCTGCAGGTCTGAGTGAGAGACGATGGGAGACTGAGGGGTTTTTGTGTAAACTCTGCATGCACCATGGAATGCACAGGGGAATTTGAGTAACCCAGGAACTTAAAACCTGCGCCCCTTCCCCCAGAAGAGATGTCTGCTCCCTGCACCCCTCGCGCCCCCCCTCCCCTCTCTGACCCAATTTTGGACCACTGGCATCAGATGAGGATTCATAAAGAAATATGGATATGATTTAAATGTTTTCCCCAGTGGATGCTCATAAGCTTTTTGCACATAGCAGCCATTTCAGCACTCTGGTGTTAGCACTCTGTTCCCACTGCTGGCCAGTGAACCCGTTGTTGAAGATTCATAGCCTAAACCATTAATGGCTTAAAAGACGGCAATAACGCATTAATAACCGCATTACAAATAATTACAAAACATCATTCATGTTTAGTCCAGTATCAAGAAAGGTATGTAAATGTGCTGTTAAGGATGGGGTCAAGACGGCTGCCAGATTGAGAAATTCCAGGCAAGTGTAAGAGTTATGCGCTGTTGTGAAGGGCATAGATACTGCGAGCACGCCTTATGTGCGATTTCTCAAACTGGTAAACCTCTCAACCTCCACAAGTAAAATAAATGAAAAAAAAGTATTAAAGTTGGAATAAACATAACCCATTTGTTTGTTAATTATTCATAAAGTAGGACATTCTTTATTGAATATTCATATATAAATATATATATATACATACAGCATATATATATATATATAGTGGGCATTGCCCTAAGGTGTATGAGCATATTGCACCAGTTACATTGTCACAATCTTCTTTATTCAGGTGATTTTTTTCCCATTGGTGTGATGGCGGATATTATAAAGTGAAAACTCAAAATACATTTAAATATTAAGACCCCCCCTTCACACAGAGCTGCCTGCTCCCATTCAGCTCCAGACAGAACCCCCTCCCCTATACTCCTCCCCCTCTCCTGACCGCCATGTCCTCGGCGCTGATTATCGCTGGCTTATCCCAGATTACACCCCAGCAGGGTATTGGGTGACTTTGAAGCCTGGCGCAGCCCCGCCCCTCCTCTCTCGCCACGGCGACCACATGCCATCCACCGCCACGGCGAGCTCCTCCCCTTTGAGCCCCGCCTCCCTGCGCGGCTCCTCCAGGCCCAGCGGCCTGACCTAGCGGATCATTCTCCGCGTGAGCGAGGGACACGCCCCCGCTGCGACTCTGCCAAGCTGCTGCAGGACCGCTAGAGGCCTAGGCCGCTGGGACGCCCCAGACCTGCGCGGTTTCTGTGCGTGAAATAAACGAGAGGTTGTTTTTATTTATAGTTTCAAATTTTTCATGTTTTTCTCCCAATTTGGTTGCCAGTCTATTTACCCTCTATTTATCTCAATTCACCTTCCCCCCACGAGTCCGCCGCCCGTCCTCCAGGTAACGAGACTATTTTTCCGGGCCGGTAGATCTGCCTCCTCTGAGACAGAACCCGACCACGGATGGCCTTCCTGCTCCTCGACGAATTCGTGCTGGCTCACCCTCCCCCCTCCCCATGGGGCGGACAGCCAAATGCCACCCCCGATCAGGGCTAACGGCCAGAGCCGGTCTGGTAGAGACAGGTTTCGAACCAGATCCCTGATAGGCAGCTCACACTCATACAGGACCAGCCAAAAGACGACGTGTTAGACCACAATGCTGTCCGCTGCCCAACGAGAGGTTTAAAAAAAAAACTCTGATGAGAACGGTCTCGTTATTAATAAATCAAGAACGTGAACGGAATATAAAACAGGACGAAAACAAACTGAGGGAGAGGGAAAAACGTGGTAACGACACAAACAGAAGGCAGAACAAAACCTGAGAAACCATTTGAACAAAAACAAAATCTCTATGAATCATTTCGCTCTTTCTCAGCTCCCTGGACTTGACCCTTGTGATGGATGGGGCTTCCGGGGGGTTTGGAGGCAATGAAACAGACAAAACAACCGCAGCGGAGGGAAGGCCAAGCCTGGAGCCCACACGAACTTGGAGCCCAGCGCTGGCCGCATATTAAAAGGCGAGGTAATATTTCAACCTCCGCAGAAAAATGTTGAAAGCAAAACTTCTCATGAGCATAAATAAACAGAGGAGCCAAGGAAGCGGTTGCCAGTCGTGATGAGAAACATTCTGCAGCACCAAGAAAATATAATAAAATAAAAATCATAAATCGCAGGCCCCCTTTATTTGAGGGCTTTGATTTGACCAGATGAAATCCCGTGTCCTGTCTCAGTGTGCTGTTCCCTGAGCTGGCTCACCCGCCCCTGCTGAGGATCCCGCCGTGCCCGTCCTTAAGCCCCGTGGCGGGGACCACACCGGCTCTCGCAGCGGGATGTAACCCTCGACAACGCCCTTGGGAGTCGCCAGGCTCCTGATCCGAGGAGACGCGCTGGCCCGTCTGGCACATTGGGAAACCTGCGAAGCGAAGGAAAAAATACTATCACGATCGGGCGCCAAACCCCTGCTCCAGAGCGCTCAATAAAACACTCGCTTTGGGGGAAAAAACGAGTCAATAAACGAATTGACCTCGTGAACGTTTGGGCGTGGCGGATTTGGTATTCAGAGGGGGGTGTGAAGGGAAGCCAGAATTCTTTTTAAAAGGTAAAATACTTCATAACAAAGCGAGCAGTAAGGCCAAGCCTTCTGTCCAAAGTTCAGGATAGGGTGAGCAGATGTTCCGCTCACGATAGGGTGAACAGATGTTAAAAAAATACGATGAAAGATGTTGTTCTCAGGTAGAGTGGTGTGTACAGAGGTCAGGTGTGTTGTTCTCAGGTAGAGTGGTGTGTACGGAGGTCAGGTGTGTTGTTCTCAGGTAAGGAGGTGTGTACGGAGGTCAGACTCAGGTGTGTTGTTCTCAGGTAGAGTGGTGTGTACGGAGGTCAGGTGTGTTGTTCTCAGGTAGAGTGGTGTGTATGGAGGTCAGGTGTGTTGTTCTCAGGTACAGTGGTGTGTACGGAGGTCAGGTGTGTTGTTCTCAGGTAGAGTGGTGTGTGTGCATGGAGGTCAGGTGTGTTGTTCTCAGGTAAGGAGGTGTGTATGGAGGTCAGGTGTGTTGTTCTCAGGTAAGGAGGTCAGGGACGGGCTCTCACTGGGCTCCTCTGGGCTGCCCAGCTGAACGCACACACTGCTCTCCCTCATCTTGGGCAGTGAGAGCAGGTCCAGCCTGGGGGTGCTGCGTGCTGATTTAGCAGCGTCAGAGACACGGGTCTGCACAGACTACGAGAGAGAGAGAGAGGGAGAGAGAGAGAGAGAGAGAGAGAGAGAGAGAGAGAGAGAGAGAGAGAGAGAGAGAGAGAGAGAGAGAGAGAGAGAGAGAGAGGGAGGGCAGAATGGAGACAGATATTCAGATAGATAAATAGATAAATAGACAGATGGGAGAAAGAGAGAGCGAGAAAAGAGAGAGAGAGAGAGAGAGAGGACAGAGAGATGAGAGAGATGGAAAGAAAGGGAGAAAGGAAAGAGAGAGAGGGCAGAATGGAGACAAATATTCAGATAGATAAATAGACAGATGGGAGAAAAGAGAGAGAGAGAGAGAGAGAATGGACACAGAGAGGAGAGAGAGTGAGAGAAAGAGAGAGAGAGGGCAAGAGAGAGAGAGAGAGAGAGAGAGAGAATAATTTGCTGTAAATAAACTGTAAATAAATTACCCTTCAGCAGGTGCAAAAGCCCTGATCAAACAGATACAATTCTATTTGGTCTTTCAACCAAGCAGGGCCCAAGGCCAGCAGAACAACAAACACAAACAAACAAAAGACAATTTCAATAAAATATTTAACAACCAGGTCATTTATCCCCAGGAAACAGACAAAGGACATTAAAGGAACCCGGCAACCCAGAGTCACGTCGCTGTCAAAGCTAGTCATGTGACATGAAGGGTTTAAGCAGTCGAGGCCATTTTAAAAATCTAATCAAATAAAAATCTCTCCCTATCACTAAAATAAATGGAGCTTGTCATCATAGTCAAACTGAAATGTGTTTGATTTGACTCAAATGTGTTCACCTCCCGGTTGCTCCTGAAGTTTGGGTGGGTCCCTTTGGGGCCGGCCAGCTGGACCAGGCGTGGGGAGAGGGTGGTGGCCGGGGCCTTGGTATCAAAATGCCAGATCGGGCAGCTGTGGTCGCACCATGCCGTGTGGGGAGGCCTGGACCGACACAGACAAGACCCAACATCACAAACGCTGTGAAAGCCATGATGCGAGCCATGCACCAACAATGTTCAGCTGGGTATAAATGTTCATTTTTATTATTTCACCAGGATTTGACCACAATCACTCTATCAAACGACACACTTTGGATAAGGATCTTCATTTACCATGGTACACACAGTTTTTACACCAGGTAATTGGAAGGCATCTTTTGGCATACCTCTCCTAGATGCGCGCACACACACCATCAGAGAGGTCAGAGCGCATGGTCAGCCATAGTACAGCACCTCTGGAGCAGTTAGGGGTTCAGTGCCTTGCTCAAGGAATTGAACCTTGCCCCAGGAAGTGAACTGGCTTGCCCCAGGAAGTGAACTGGCTTGGCATCCCTCCGGTTTCCAGTTCATAGTTTTTTTGTTTGGCCTTCCTGTGATCCGAACCGGCAACCCTCCACTTGTCAGCCCATGTCGCTAACCACTGAGCCACTGCCGCCGATCATATGGTCCTGTGTGGCACCCAGTGGAGCACACAGAGGGTTCTGAGGCCTTTCAACGGTGTAACTAACTCCCGCTTACAGCTCACTAAAGACTTACGTCTGAGGAGAAATGGGAAGGAAGAACTTGTGGAGCTATTGAGCAACATTTAAAAAAACTTTTCCTAAATATAGTAAAAGTACAGCATGAATATGTTAATAAAGATTAGAAAGGTTATTTGTATGGATATGTTTGTGGGTCAGTATGTACGTGTCGATCACTTTGCTACGGTTTCCCCCGGAGATGAAGTGTTTTACGGAGCGGTTCACCTGCGGTCATGGTCGCATTTCTCATCCAAACCTCCAACCTTATCTGCCAGTTGCACATTTTTAAAAAACACAAAAAAAACATTAATAAAACATGAAATACCCTGGGCCTGTTTGATACAGAGATCTGAAAGAGTTGGGGCTGAAAAACCCCATAAATAAAACAAAATAAACAAAGCGATTGTTCACAGCGCACGCACGACTGAGAACGTTTCCCCCATTGTTCCAGACCAACAAAAAGAAAAATGTTCCACTGTGTGTCCTGGACCCAAATGCATGAACCGCTTCGAAGCTGTCGCAAGGTTTATAAAAAGCCTTCCGCTGCGGTCCGCGGACGTCCCAGGGGCCCCAGGTTTGGACAATGGGGCCCATTGTCTCCTCACACCCCCGGCACCTCCACAGCCTGCTGCTGAAATAACAGATGTCAAAGCTCCGCCCACTTCCTGCCCACTTTGGCCGACATTGGTCCTGAGCAGAGGGCCTTTCTTGCATGCGCAGGTAAGGACACCTTTTTGTTTAGTTCTGGTCACCTGCGTCTCTTACCTGACTTCCCGGGAGCTTCCGTACCCGTGTTTGGGCGTCGACAGCCGCACGAGGTCCTCGTACGGGACGGTCCAGGAAGCCGGGCGCACGCTCTGCCCGGAGCAGGACCCCTCCTCTGCTTTTCGGCTGGAGAACGCAAAGCAATTTCCGAAAGGTTTTGGGAACTTGTTGGGGGTTAAGAGTAGCTAACCATTCTGAGTACCTAAGTATCCAACAGCAGAGAATATTCGATCTGCGTTTTTAAAAAACAAATAATTCATCATTCAAAGAGCTCAACCCCTTGCAGCTAATGAGAGAGTTAGACAGATATTACAGGCAAAAAAAACCACACCAAACAAACATATGCATTTCTCAGAACAACATTTTAATAAGAGAATAATTTAATTAATCTCACAGCTACATGATAAATGGTCAACACGTTGCAGGAGCAGCTAAGAGCAGGCCCATGTTAATTTCACCGCTAATCTTAGCCAGCGTTCAAGCAGTTAAGTGTGGCTGCCTCGTCGCAATATGTAACTTTCTGGTTTGGTGCTGAGTGAGCCCATCGGAAGAAGGGCACAATGTCCCCCTGTCCACCCCTCTCAGGAGCGCTGGAGAGCGGCCGTTACGTCATTCGGGCCGGGCGGAGGGCTATTTTGGAGGGGAGCGGTCACGGCGTTAGCACGTTAGCACACTGCGCTTGCGATGGGCCCCCGTATTGCGTCAGCTCTTTCCTGCTGAGCCACGCCGCCTCCATTCTCCCCGCTTCCTTTGACAGTTCCATTATGCAGGCTTCCTGACCCGACGGCGGATTAGGTTATGGCTTTTCATTGAGTTATGCTATCCGCCAAATGTATTCCGCTCTCGCGCAGAGAATAGCCCAGGCGGATGATCACAGAGAAATATCTGGGCGTCAGCATTTCTGGCTACGTTTGTTTTATTCATGTACTAAATTTAGGGGGGTGGGGAGGGGTGGGGGGGCAAACTGGCTTCACCATATGATCACCCCCTGAGACAGAAATAGGACGGTGTTTGATTGAGCTCTGGGAGCTAACGGAAAGGCCATTATTTTCCGGCTCTGTCGTATCACATAGGCTTTGTTGTGCTCCCAATTCTCCTGGAAACAAATACAGAATAATGAAATAGAGGGCTGGCTCAGAGTTAAATTGGTGTACAGTATGACAGTAGACTCTCAGAAGAAAAGGTACCATGTTGTACCTATTACAAGTACGAATGTTTGTCACTGTGGCGCAGTGCCCCTGAAGGGTACTGAATTGTACTTTTAGTCAGCAGAACATAATTGCACCCTTGTGAGAAATAAAATGTTGCTTGCAATACAGGCCTCATTTTCAAAATGGCTGCCACCAGTGTGAATAAGGATTCATTAGCCTACCTTGGTACATATCTGTACCTTTCCTTGATTTGTACCTTTTTCACTGGGAATGCAGAGCAGTGCCTAGAAGTCAGTGACACTTTGAGTAAAGTGGGGGGGTTACCTTGGCTGCTCGTCCCACACAGAAAAGAGTCTCTTGTGTTTAGCCAGGCGCAGTGTCCTCTCTGTGGGGATTGCACATAGTGCAGAGTAGGCCAGCGGCCGAATCAACTCCTGGTTCCCCCATGTCACCTTCCTGGTAAACACGTGAGAGGCATCCTCAGTATCTCCTCGAGCTTCACTTTAGCATTTAGTGCAGGGGTGGCCCATTCCGTTCCTGGAGGGCTGGTGTGCTGCCACCAGTTACCCCTGGCTCAATTAGCTACGTAGCTGTACACACCGATGCCTCATAGATTAGGCCATGGGAAAACAGGGACATGTGAACAACGTCATCATCTGCAATTAATGAGCTTATTACAAAATGTAGGTAAGATGGCTGGCAGTGTAGTGGGATGGGTAGGGAGCTGGGCTTGTAACTCAGAGGCCCTAGGTGGGACGCTGCTGTTGTACCCTTGAGCAAGGTACTTAACCTGAATTGCTTCAGGAGATATATCCAGTATATATATCCAGCTGTATAAATGGATTGAATGTAAAGAAATGTAAACTGTGTAAGTCGCTCTGGATAAGAGCGTCTGCTAAATGCCTAAAAAATTAAATGTTAAATGTTAAAATGTAGGTAAGATGTCAGGTCACATAAATAATCAAGAGCAGAAGTTGGCAGGAAATCCAGAAACGGATCTGGCCCTCTTGATTCCACAAAAAAAACGAAATCAGTAAACACAATATAATCATTTCCATTTCATTTACCTCACATTTTTAGATGTATATACATAAACACTGGATGTAAAAAAGAAAAAAGAAAGATTTTAAAATATACATTCGAGCTGATTTGTTCAAATTACTTTTGATATGCTAAACAACTGTCATTTTGAGCTTTTGAGTTTTTTAAATGTAAGATTTCTTAAACTGAAAAAAAAAAAAAAAAGAGTCATTTGTTTCAGATTTTTTCCCGTTTTTCTCCCAATTTAGTAACCAATTACAACCTTTATATTTATTTTGATTTACCCTCCCCACACGGGTCCACCATGCTAATTCTCTGAGGGTATAGCGAACTCTGCTTCCTTCGAGACGGAATTCGCCCACCCACGTTCTGGAGACTCCCTTACGTGCTTCACGGTGAACCTGAGCAGGCTCAACCTCCCCCCTTCCCCTGGGGCGGACAGCCAAATGCCGCCCCCGATCGGGGCTGACGACCAGGGCCGGTCTGGTAGAGACGGGTCGCAAACCGCGTCCCTGACAGGCAGCGCACACCATATCGGACCAGCCAAAATATGGTGTTAGACCGCTACGCTATCTGCCACCCTTAAATTTAAGATTTAAAAAAGTATTATATATATATATATATACAGTACATCACAGCAGCGTGATCAATACTCAAAGACAGAGTTAGATGGTGAGCTTACCAAGGTGTGGTCACCCACTCTGTTTTGGAGCGTTTGTGCTGGGCGAGTTGCAGGATTCTGTGGTCGTGGAAAAAGGTTTTAATTACCTTCTATGTTTCCGCAACACAGCACTGGGGCCCAGATTGAGTTACTGTAGACAGTGATCATCTTTCATTGAAACACACAGAGTGTGTGCTGTGTGTGTGTATGTGTGAGTGTGTATGTGTGTGTGTGTGTGTGTGTGTGTGTGTGTGTGTGTGTGTGAGTGTGTGTGTGTGTGTGTGTGTGTGCATGTGTGTGTGTGCGTGTATGTGTGTGTGTATGTCTGTGCCAGTCATGTTAAAGCCAAATTGCCCAATACACCAGAGATAGACTTTTTGCTGGATGCAAAAACAAGAATACACAGGCTTTTTAAAAAACCTTTTACTAACTTAACCAAAATAAGCTTAACATGACTTAAAGAATACTCTGCTCAGATATCCACACTCACCTGGCAGATGGACACAACCTGGATCTACTACCTGTGAAACAGAGAGAAACAGTGACTTTACTTTACAGTACACAATGAGGTTATATTCATTGAATTACATTAAAATCAAGTGTGGAAAAAAATGTGTTACCGCTATCATTGTTCTATTGCCATTGGTGTTGTCAATGGATGACATCTTTCTTAGCCCAGCGCTCACCTGATTTCTCAGTGACCATCGTACTCCCATCAGCATAGAGCAGCTTGACCACATACTATTCCACAGACGGAAGAAAAGGCACTCTGGTGCTTTGGTGACAACAGAGTCACTGGGGTTGCTAGGACATTGTAGCACCTAGCAACTAATCACATGGCCTGACTTCCTGCATGGCTGAAACCCGAGTGAAGGGTCAGAGACCCAAGTGGACCAGTGAGAGCACGTGTGACATCACAATGCATGTGTGACATCACAAGGCCTCAGTCAGAACCTTAACACGGTCCATTTCATAGTGACTAAGGACGACGCAATAATGGTAAAATTATGATCAATCAATCGATCGATTGGAATAATCGAGAGAAAGCAGGTTACATACACATTGGGGAACTTCAATTCCAGCCCTTTAAGCCCCACGCTGTGAATATCAGCCAGTTAATTTATGGTGTGAAACTTTAAAACAAATAAGTGAATGAAACAGTGAGAGGCCTGCTGGCCTGCTTCGGGAACAACCAGAGTGTGTCCATCTATCTTTGTCCCTCAGACTTCCTGTACGGATGTCACACGAAACATGATACCTGGGGTCAGCAACAAAAAAAAAAAAAAAAAAAGAAAAGAAAAAAAGCACCAGCTCAATTACTTATAGTGCGCTATATTTATAAAGTCTTCTAAAAATAATAAGCCACTAATGCTGACGATATTTAATATGTGAGGCTCACCTCGAGAAAGTCCAGTGACAGTACGCGATAGGTTTGTGGACAAAATATGATTTTGACCAACTATTTTGAAAAATTCAAAAATTCAAAAAATTCTCGAAACCTAACACCGTATTATGTATTGATATCCGCGGAAGTGGAGTGGTTATTTTCAGAGGCCCAAGAAGCACGGATGCTCACTGTTCTATTGTTTTCTATCTCTGCCGCTTGGGGGGAAATGCCTGTAAAATCCAGAAGTCGTGGAACACGGCAGGTTTGTAGAGGGTTACGTAAAAACCCTGCACAGCCAACATGACACTAGTTTGGCCTCACGGTGGTGCTGTTACCATATCGGTTTTGATATTTTTGAACCTTCGTAAAACACATACAGTGTAGTTTACCCGCATATCCTCATGGTGAACATACTTAAAATGGACACTTGTGACTTCCTGCCCTTGAGTACACTTTATATTGTCTCGCTTCTGGTCAACTTGGTTCTGTGTGTCTCAGTAGGTAGAGCGTGGTTCTGTGTGTCTCAGTAGGTAGAGCATGGTTCTGTGTGGCTCAGTAGGTAAAGCGTGGTTCTGTGCGTCTCAGTAGGTAGAGCGTGGTTCTGTGTGTCTCAGTAGGTAGAGCGTGGTTCTGTGTGTCTCAGTAGGTAGAGCGTGGTTCTGTATGGCTCAGTAGGTAGAGCATAGTTCTGTGTGGCTCAGTAGGTAGAGCGTGGTGCTGACAACGCTTAGGTTGTGGGTTCGATTCCCACTGGGACCACCTATACTGAAAAATGTATGCATTCACTACTGTAAGTCGCTTTGGATAAAAGTGTCTGCTAAATGCCATATATATAACTTGAAGATGTGGATGTCTTTAATAAACACATCCAAACTTCATTGAGTAAGAACATAAGAATACATAATGAGGAGAACGGGCCGTTCAGCCCATCTAGGCTCATCATGTCCTAATCTAAAGAGTATCTAGTTCTGAGTATCGAGTACTAATTGCTTGTTTATTATCTAGGGCAGGGTTACCACAATCGTGGTCGTTACGGAGTACTGCTGTTTTTAATACCCTACCTTTACCTGGGATTCTGGTGTGAAGACTCTGGCTGAGAAAGGAAAACCAGGACCGAACTTGGATTCATGGGCCAGATTTGAGTAACCCTGCTCTAGGGGAAATAATGGTCGATGCTGATAAATAATAAATAATACATTCGGTCATTTTGTGCTTGGCTCCCAGGATTGCTGCTTGCAGTTATATTTGATATCTCTGTTTGTCCAATTTGCCATTTCATGTCACCATTTATCCCAATTATGTATTTTTTTTACTTACTTATTTTTATTTACTTATTTATTTTTATGTCTACATTGAATGCCTCTACCTATGCATTTTTTAATCATTTTATTTTATTTCTGCTTTTTAATTCTATTTACAATTGTGAAGCACTTTGAGCTGCATATCATGTATGAAAGGTGCTAAACAAATAAAGTTTATTTTTATTACTATTATTAATTCCAAAAAAACCTCAACGAATAACAAATGACAGATCTTCTACAGCACATCAATATCACCACACACAAGGAACACACGCGAACACAGCCGGAACGGAACTTCACTGGGCTTTTATTTGCTGAACAAATATATTTTAATTTTAAAATGCCAATCTTCAATATCAAAAAAGGAGAAAAAAACAATCATTTTGGTTTTACATTTTTAAATATACAGGTGTCTGTCAATTATTAAAATATTTTAAACATTTCTATCGATATAAACATTCCACAATTGTTTTTTCCCCTCTATGGAATACAAAATTGTTTCAAAAATAACATATGATGTATTATAATGTCCAAATTTCAATGCGTCAAGTATCTAAACTGGATTTCGTACCAAATATTACATTTAAGACAAGTAACGAATAATACGGTTATCTGAAATTATTCCAAACAAATGTTATCAAAACCAAGCTATAATGGTCTGTACAATAAGACCAGTTCCATTATTGTCTGGTAATCAAATCATCTATACTCAAACTGGTAGTGTCTCAATGAGTCTCAAATAGATACCTGGTACAATTAGATGTTAACTACACACAGTGACACATAATGAAACAATCTTTTCCACAAAAAGACAAAAACATTTAAAGTATAACTGACCTCCAAGTTAAGTTATGACATGACATCGCTATGTAACCATTACGAAGTTAACACCAAAACAAGGAAAAAGAGCCAAAAGATCCACTTTCCATTCTTCCAACCTAATCTTGAACCAGATGAAGTTTGTGCAAACCGCTTTCCATTATCTGGAACCTTGAGACCAGGGGTCTCCTACCCTGGCCCTGGTGGGCGCAAGGGCTGCTGGGATTAGTAGTCCCTCAGCACAAACAATCAACTAAAGTGGTTGACTACACCGTTAACTCGCCTCACCTGGTTTCTTTGGTCTAAACTGGGAGGTGATTTTAGAATGAAAGAGAAAAGAGCAGAACCTGTGGTTGTCCAGGACCAAGGTGGGCTACCTGAGAGTGAGACGGTCACCAGAACAGCAGGTGTTTGAGAGCAAGGTAGTCTTTGGTCAGCAACACCCGTCAAATTACACCACATCTGGGTCAAACACTTTATTTGAAACCCTTTAGATACCAATACAATTCCTGCAGATTACTGACACATTTAAAGGAAACATTTTCACCAGAAACACAAAATTCTCATACATATATTGTACGTTTTGGTTTGTGCCATGTTTCGTTTAAAATTCTCAGGGGTGTACAGGAGTGCTTTCAATTTTTATTTCCTGGAGGGCCAGTGTGTGTGTGCGGGTGTGTGTTATGTGTGTGCTGGTGTTTTATTCCAACCAATTATTTTGATGATTTTATTTCCTAAACAGGTGTACACACACCATCACTGGCGCATGCCTATATCCGACCACATTGAAACATTTCCACCAAAGAAACGTGCTGTCTGCAGCTGACATTTCACACGTTAAATCTCTGATCAAGTAAACGATCGGGCTGGTTGAATAATTAAGAGTGGACGTTTGGCATGAAATCGGATGGAAACAGGCCGGCCCTCGCTGAGCGCCCCCTTGAGGTGGGTATCTGAGGTGCGTGTTTGACCCAGGGCAGGCTGTGACGGGAGCTGCACGGACACCCCCCCTCCCCTAGTTGGTGTCCGACACCATCTGAATGATGAGTTCCCGGGCGTCCTGGACGCTGGAGGGGAGCTCGGAGTCGCCCTTCTTCACGTGCGTCCCGATGAGGAACAGCTTGCGCTCGTCCCCCACCTCCCCCAGGCTCAGCGCGTCATGGAGGTCTGTGATCCCACACGCCCCTTCCAAATCCTGACAGAAAAAAACACAAAACACAAAACAAGACAAAACTACAGTGAGACAGATGCTGGCACGCCTTGTAAAGCTCCCTTTGAGGAGCTAAAAGAAAGAAGAAAAAAAAGCTACTCACAATAAAAAGGTACACAGACGTGACTGTGGATCGCACCAAATGGGATTGACCACGAGCCAAAATCATTCCCATGTGTTTAAGCGTGTCGGAGCGTGAGCCTGCTTCAGCAGGGGTGTGTCCAGCAGCAAGAAAGCAGTGCAAACTGTTTTATGAATTGAAACAATGCTGTATTGAACGCAAGGTTGCAAAGCGCTATTGCCTTGATTGCTGACAGGGGCGACTGTGTACGGCAGGGGTAGGCAACCCTGTTCCTGCAGTGTCTCCGGGGACGTTTCTGGTTTTTGTTCCGTCCATGCTGGACTAGAGTTCGATCCATTATTAGGAGTCTGAGGAGCTGTATATTCAGTGTTAGTCTAATGGAGAAACACAGAGTGCCTCCAGCACATGGTCACCTGCATTCATTAAGCTTAATAATTAATCCAGTTACGTAGCTAGGGGGTCAGCTGGACCAAAAACCAGAAACGGCTCCTTCGCTCCAGGACCAGGGTTGTCTACCTGGCTTATGGTGTGACACCGATTCTTAAATATGTTGTATTCCTCGTAAAATGCAGTTTCTGGATTCAGCCCTGAACACACCCACCAAACTGGAACAAGCACGCCTGTCAAGTACATTGTGTCAGAAATGGTGCGCAACGTTGGGGCCTCCCGCGCGGTCTAGTGGTTTCAACGTCCGACGCTGGCACGGTGACCGGGGTTCGATTCCCCGTCGCGCCAGAGTCGGCTCTGGTCGGGAGTGCCATCGGGGAGGCAATTGGCTGTCCGCCCCAGGGAGGGGGGAGGGAAGCCGACACACACAGTTCACTGCGCACAGGAGTGGTTCTGGGGTACCGGAATTACAGTCGACGGCACGATGAGTGCTGTCTCGGGAGGAGGCGGCGCTTCGCAATTGTCACTGCCGGTCACAGGGCTACGGCAGCGAACTACAAGGGAGGGGACTGAACTAAGCACAGCGGGAGTAATTGACTACCAAATAGGGAGAAAACGGGATAAAATCTGAAAAATAAATGTAAAAAATAAAGAAATAAATGGTGTGCAACGTTGAGAACAAACAAGGCGTTTTTAGAGCAACCGTAGCAACTGGCTTTGCTGGCTGGAGCTCTCCCAGCTCACTCACCTGTTTGTTGGCCAGCACCACTAGGGACAGGCGGGGGTGCTCGGCGATCAGCTCGTGGAGGTGTGCCTTGGCCAGCGGGAAGCGGGCGGAGTCGGAGGAGTCCACCACGTACACCAGCACCTCCGCCTTGCACAGGTACATCTTCCAGTAGGCCCGTAGGTCTTCTGAACCGCCGACTACACCACAGAGAGAAGATCACGTTTTTATTTATTTCTGTATTTTTACAGAGGTGTCATGTGGTCTGCATCGGGCACAATCCCTCACAAGCTAACTCACACAGTGCTGAGGGATCATTACATTTACATTTCATTTACATTTTAGGCATTTAGCAGACGCTCTTATCCAGAGCGACTTACACTGATAGAGAAATTCTGTTTCTGAAATTGAGTCTCTCAAAAAGTCTCACGCTTGCAGTATGTGTGAAGCTGTGCCAAAAGAGATAGGCAGCAAGCTGTGTGTGTTTCTTAGGACTGTTTTTGCAGAGAGCTAGCAGCCGAGGTCAGAGCAGTGTGCCTTTGCCAAAAGATACGAAGTTCTCCCAGAGATGGAAGAATACTGGTGTGTGGGCGAGGCTAAAGCTTTTGTCTAAATTATTGTGTATAAAGAAGTGTTCTCCCCGGAAATGATTTGTTCATTGCCTGGCAGGGAGGCAGTGAACCCCGAATGCATTTGGTTGAATAAACTCTGTTGAATATTGGTTGTATGTTCTGTTTTCTCATTTGGTGCAAGTGTTCTCTATTCACTTTGTAGGTCTTCTGAATTTCGTGAACCTAACAACACAGTTTACATTTTCTTTACATACAATCCATTTATACAGCTGGATATTTTACTGAAGCAATTCAGGTTAAGCACCTTTAGCTCAAGGGTACAACAGCAGTGCCCCACCTGGGAATTGAACCTGCAACCTCAGAGTTACAAGCCCAGCTCCCTCACCATTATGCTACACTGCCGGCCCTTTCAGAAACAAGCCCTCGCCACAAGCTACCTCACACAGTGCTCAGGGACCAATTTAAAGCAGGTAAACTTTGAGCGACAACATGAAACTCACAATAAATTTGTACAGAATGCAGAGCAACGTGCACATTTTGTACTGTAATAATCATGAGAGGTCCTGTGCATTAACATTGTTACGTTTGAGGAATTTAGCGGACGCCCTTATCCAGAGCGACTTGAAGTTTTTTAAAGTTTTTTTAAACATTTCTTTATGTAAAATCCATTCATACAGCTGGATATTAATGTTTATTATTGCATTCTTTATGTGGCGTACTTGACAAATTATGTGCTTAGACATTACAGCACCAAGTGGTTGTTCATCTTCTCGAGCTGAATGGGCTTTTTGTAAGTCGCTTTGGATAAAAGCGCCCGCTAAAGGACTATTGTACTGTATTGCATTGACTGAAGCAATTTACTCAAGGGCACAAACGGCAGTGCCCCCACCTGGGAATCGAACCTGCAACCTTTTGAGTTACAAGCCCAGTTCCCTAACCGCCACCACGTTACACTACACTGCCACAAACCTCCTTTGAGCCCTGAACATGCACTGGGTGTATGGGTCATGAAGAAGGTTCAGTTGACCTAAACAACCATGACATCATGAATTCAAAGCATTTGGAGAGAAGCTGTCAGGCATGTATTGCATCCCTACGGAATTCAGAGCATTGCGTCTGGTGACTTCAGCGACCGCTCGCCCAGCACTCTGTGTAGCTCTGTGTAGCTCTGTGTAGCTCTGTGTAGCTCTGTGTAGCTCTGTGTAGCTCTGTGTAGCTCTGTGTAGCTCTGTGTAGCTCTGTGTTGCTCTGTGTAGCTCTGTGTAGCTCTGTGTAGCTCTGTGTAGCTCTGTGTAGCTCTGTGTAACTCTGTGTAACTCTGTGTAACTCTGTGTAACTCTGTGTAACTCTGTGTAACTCTGTGTAGCTCTGTGTAGCTCTGTGTAGCTCTGTGTAGCTCTGTGTAGCTCTGTGTAGCTCTGTGTAGCTGTGGCACGCCCTTACTTTCGAGGAACTCGATCTTGAGCTCTTCCTTGTTGATGGAGACGGCGTTGAAGCCTTTGGTGGGAGTCACGCTCTGCTCCAGGCTGCCCGTCGCCAAGCAGTGCACCAGACTGGTCTTCCCAGCGCCGTCCAGCCCCAGAACCAGCACCTGCCTGCTGGAGGACCTCTCCTGCACACACACACACACACACGAACGCACGCACGCACGCACACACAGACACACGCACACAAACACACGAACATGCACATTACAGGCAGTTAAAGAGGAACCCATTGGCTAAACACCAACTTGAGAATAGAATAAAAAAATGTATTGCCCATTATCATTATTAATACGTATTATGACATTAATTATCATTTCTTCACAATAATTAATTAATTAGTAGTAGTAGTAGTAGTAGTAGTAGTGTAATATTACAAATATTATAATAAAAACGGTTTTCACTTTTCATTTATGCCGACATGTTCTGAGGAAATGATACATTCCAAACATGCTCCTAGGAACTTGTGCAGAACTGGTGCATAAATCTTCACACTGTCAGCTGAAGCAAAATGTTCACATACAGGGGGGCACTGAATTTAAACAGAGTTGGTGCCTCTACCTGATATACAAAATGCAACTTGCAACAATAAACAAACAAGCAACTGATTGAACACTTTCTACCACAGGACCCGGAACGGCTCTACGAATAAAGCGTGTTTCAAAGTGCGCTCCTCTCCTTGGTAGCTGTGTTTTCCTTGCTAAGGATTTACAGAAGTTACAGGTTATATTTACAACATGTACAGAGGGAATTTATCCTTGCAACACAATGTATTACAGCTAGTGCTAGAACAGGGCTGTGTTCAGCAGCACAGGGTGCCAAACAACGATCATCTCTCCTTCTCTCCGAGAGAGTTGTGACAAATTGCACGGACACCGTCAGGAACTGTCAATACGCAACTGAACAGAAGTTGTGAAGGCTGCACGATCGTTACTTCAGGCTAAGTGCATTGATTTTAATGCATTTTAGTGACAGAAGAGCAATTTCATATCCATTACAAGAACCTTCTTTAAAATTTGGCAACAGGCAAGATTTATGTTACCTGGCTAGCTAGCCTTGGGCGATGCCAGTCTTGAATCGCAGTCATAATGTTGGAGAGGAAGGAAAACGAATTGTAAATGAATTATTATTTTTTTCTTTCTTTAGAGTGCGCCGAGTTTGATATGACTGCCGATTGGTTGCAGATTTCAGTGTTGCCCGTCACAACCCCACACATTTGTTGAGGCGGTCTCCAACTCTGGGTTCATTTTAAGATGCAACAGCAGCTATAACACAGACTCATAGCTTGTGATGTCACAGTCCACTTGACTCCACAGTCTGATGTCACAGGCCTGATTAGCCTCCACTGTGACACATCCTCCCTGTGAAATACTTAAGGTTCCGGTTGGTTCTAGGAGTTTCTGATTACAGTCTATGCCTATTCACGGAGAAGCATGCCTGAATTTGCTGGGCAGTGGAATCTAAGCTTCAAACTCACGCGGTCCGTGATGTCACAGGTCCTGTGAGACTGGCAGAGGCTTCATGTGACAAATGAATCGTTTTTTTAGCTGCAGTTAACTTGACATACTGAACATACCGTCTCTTGTGGTGCATTCACCCGGCCTGCTGTCACACTTATACTGGGCCACCTGACTCCTGTGTGCTTAGACATTTTTGTATGTGTACAAGGCTTTGTGACAAGCTAAAAAACGGGTATAAAAGAAGAAGAAAATAAATAACACAACACAAAACTCACGGGTGGCGCATCTCTCCTCTCAGGCTCCTCTGTAACAGTGTGGACCGTCTGTGTGGACCGGAAGGGAGGGGGAGGGGGAAGAAAAACCAATACTTTGTTAATTCGCCCGTTCTGTACATCTGCTCTCGTACATACATTTACATTTTAGGCATTTAGCAGACGATCTTATCCAGAGCAACTTACAGTTTACATTTCTTTACATACAATCCATTTATACAGCTGGAGATACAGTATATACTGAAGCAATTCAGGTTAAGTACCTTGCTCAAGGGTACAACAGCAGTGCCCCACCTGGGAATTGAACCTGCAACCTTTGAGTTACAAGCCCAGCTCCCTAACCATTACACTACACTGCCATACATCTACAATAAATGCACTGGGTGAGTGTGTGCATCAGTTTCATTTGCAGCATGGCATGTTTACAGTTATTTTGAGCTCCCTCCCCCCTTAAAGATATTCAGGCATTTCCTGTCCTGTTTGGCCTTTGCAAAACACATCAATGTTTAGTGTGCCAGCTCGGTCAGATAGTCTTGTGATAGCAGTGATTTTTAAAAAGGAGGGGGGGGGGGTCGAGTGGCAGTCTCGCCCACGTCTTTATCAGCAGGGGGGGAGACCTTTCCTTCAAAAGAGAAGTCCTGCGGCTGTTCAAACGGCCTCTATTTTTAAACGTGGTACCAGGCGATGCAAGTTCACACGTTAAAAGCGCATTTATTTATTTTATTTACAGCGTTCCCACAGCCGATTCGCTCAGCAGGCACCTTTACCCTACCAATCAGAAGCCGACACTCCCGTGCAGCAGAAGTCCGATATCACGAGACGCAGGCAGTACATTCCATCTTAAGCTCAAAAGGATCAATAGTGCCACTTTGAGCTCATCTGAGCTTGACTCTGTACAAAAATGTTTTTGGTTTTGTTTCTCTAATAGCTATTTTGAACATAGGTTGTTATTATCCCCCCCCCAGACTGTGTAAAAAAAACTTGGATTTTAGCAACTTCTAATAACCATCTACTAGAAGTTGCTACGGTTGCTATTGGACGTCTTGTTTGGTCTCAGCGTCGTGCACCGTTTCGCAAGGCCCTGGCAGGAATGTTTGTTCCAGTTTGGTGAGCGTGTCGGGGCTGTATCCACAAGCAGCGACTTATGTCGCTGCAATTGCGTTTACCGAGGTTCTGTGACAGTCCAGGCCAAGGGAGTCAGACTCCAGTTCTGGAGGGCTGCAGTGTGTCTACGGTTTTTCTGGTGCTTTTCAGCACTTAAGTGAACAACTGAAGCCATTGGTAGGCTAGAGTCCACACACTGTTCGACAAGAAACGCAGAAAACCTGTAAACACTGTGCCCCCCAAGACTGGATTCAAATACTTCATAAATGTTTGTTTCCTCGCCTTGATTCCTTCTGAACACGTCACAGGGAAAAACAAGGGAGGAAAGGATGAGAGGAGCGAAGACGAGGCGTTTAGTAAAGTGCGTACAAATTAGGACATCCTCATTCACTCCGATATAATCTCGTTAGTTGCGTAGAACATAAACAAATTAAATTGTATTGAACGACTGATTGTATTAATAACTGTAGGCGTTCTTTATTGTGTTATTTGTTCAATACACAACCGACGCATCGCGTGTATTGTGTTACATGTTTCTGCCAGCCTGCAGCTCTCCGCAACACTCAGCCAGGCCAGCAGGAAACATGTTGCGCTCCCTTTTAATTAGGGCCATCGATCGCTACCTGGCGAGGGCAGCCATGCGTGAGAATCTGCGAACCCAGTGGAAAACAGGGGATTTGTGGCAACACCGATCAAAGAGCCACGTCCGTTTATGAGTCTCGCAACAGGCGGTTTTGTGTTTATACCGACTGACCTGCGCAACACGGAAGCACAGAAAAAGGGTTAAACTCCAGCAGCAACTGCAACAGAGCAAACCGAACTAGCGTGGAAGTTGTGCCCGATCCCCGTAACTTCCCACACATGAGATACATCCGTGGCGTGAGATGATAACGTGGAGAGGCCACGAACCAGAAATATCTAGCCATGTGCAGTATAGAAAGAGTCCATAGCTCTCAAAAAGACTACGGGAGCTAGTTTATTTTTCGACCTGACGGACAATAATTTCCACGAGGTAACCCATCGTCTTCGCGTCTGAAACCCGCCTATAAATAAGGAGGCTTATCGATAAAGCTGACTCTAAATACGGTCTGTAGCCCGACGCAAGGGACGGTCGGTGTGGCAGAGCACGGGTTAGGGTTTCCACGCTGTGATCGCATTAGCGGAGGTTAGCTCGCAGCACGCAAGCGTCGTCGGAAGAATTGTCGTTCATGGAAGTAGGCGTGCCAGAAAAAAAGACTTACCCAAGCAAATAGTCAACAAAATAAATTAATAAAATGTATTTTTTACCTCTGATACGACTGGGGCCTCCTCTCTGGTTTCGTTCTCTGGCTCTTTTTCAACTGGCGCTTCTCGCTTTTGCGCCGAAGACAAAAGGTTCCACGCTACGTACACAACTCCCCCGGTGATAGCGATCGCGGCGCCCACGAGCGCGGCTTCCCTCGCACCAGGCATGCTTTACGCAAACAAAACGATATCGAAGAACTGGGCAATTTCAGTGTTCCACGCCGCGTTGCATTGCGATCCCGCGAGTCGGTGCCAAAGTTAGTTTCCGCTGTAGGTCCGCCTGCTGTGGCTTCAGAACGCACTCCAGCGCCGCTTCGAACCAGTGGAGACAAAGAACCCTAGCAACAGACAGCACCATCAACAAACATCAACTTCACGAGGTTTATGTTGTGTAGCCACTCTCTGTTAAACTACAAACGTGCAAATGCGTACTTAAAACGCAACACTTTAGCGCAATGTTGACCGGAGAAGTGTCTTAAAATAACTTGGCTACCGCGCGAAAAGTCGGTTGTTCCAGTCGCGAGCGATTGGGTACGCCCTAATCCTCCCGCAGCTCGTCCAAGCTGCACTGCGAAACTATCCCACCTCGCTTTCGTCGCATTACAATCACACAATCTCAACTCCCGTGTGCTCCAATTTAAAGGTGTCCCTGCGATCTGCGTTGAGTTTGGTAAAGTCGTGCAACGCGTAAAAACCCAAGTAACCACACCACCCCCTTAAAACTGACAATACACAACGGAGTAAACATTTACTCACGTTCTTTTAGAATTGATACAAAAGTATTAACTTGTAGCCGAGGACATTAATATATCGCGGCTCTAAAACAACGGCATGAACAAGAAACCTTTGCAAAAGTCTGAAAAGTGAACACACACACTCCTTTTATGTTACGCAAAAATCGTAAAAACAAAACTTGTGACATTTGAGAGGGGGTAAAAGACTTGACATAGGAACAAAATGTACGCATAGGCTGTGTCCACAGTGCCATCTGGTGAGCGGTGGATTTCGCAAGTTTATAATTCGCTGAAGCTGTGCTCCCTCCGGTAAACTCGGAGCCGGGCGATACGGGGCATTGAACGGCGGAGAAGCAACAGGATGCCGCTGCCCGTCCATCTCGCCAGGCCGTGTAATCCAAGCCTCCGTGGGAAACCCACTGAAACCACGGCCGAAGGAAACACACGAGATCGTTCAAGGTGGTTGTCAAGGAACCCAGTTTATTGTGTGCGCGCCAAATATTACACCGAGGACTCAAAACAGCCGAGCTTTCTTCCCGTTTTCATGATTTTGGTTGGTTCCCCGTACAACTCGCAGACAAAGTACAACATCCAGAGAATATAGCATATTTCTGAAATTATACTTTAGGTGTATTCTATGTAGGGAATTTAAAAAATAAATATATTTTAACTTTGCATACGCAGCATTTCTTCATTTGGTTGATAACAAAAAAAAAAAAAAAAAAAAAGACTAAATGAATCAAATGTATCATGTGAAACATGCAGGCATCTTAAGTGAGAGAAATCCAACATAAGTCCATTGCACGACGGTATTCCCAATTGACCATCCCTCCTCGGGGAAAAAAAAAAAAAACTATTAACCTAACAAAAACAATGACCCTCGTCTGCACAAAACTTTCAAATCAGTAATTACAATTTATTTCCCCCTACAGCATGATAGTGCCTTGCCATCCTCAAAAAGAAAAAGTGGTGGCAGAAATGGCTAAGAGATTATTCTTTATTACTCTACACATGTGCAGTAATGCGTGATAACACCATTGTTCAGATGCTTAAAAAAAATAAAAATAAAAATAAAACAAAACATTAAAAATGGGAAAGGCTCATGACTCAGCATCGCTTCCATCCATCTCGTTGTCGTGGAGAAATGAGGGAGGAGCCAGAGGATCCTCCTCCTCACGGTTGCCAGGCGTGTCCCCGCGGTTGCCGGGAGGGGGGGAGGGGCCTGTTACCAGACACTCTTCCCGCCTTTCTTCTTCTTCTGCTGGGGCTTTTTCCGCGTGGCCCCCGAGGCGGCCGGTTTCTGTTGCCGGGGCGGGACCACGTTGCTGCTGGAGGGGGGGGCCGCGGCCGCAGAGCCCGGCCGGGGGGAGGTGGGGGCTGGTCGCCGTCTTGCTGGCGTCCCTGGGAACAGCACGTCATTGGAGGAAATTAACCCGGCGTTATGACGTCAGCCAATTACGCCGACGTTCCCCCCAGGTGCAGTTTAGAGCGCGCCACATACAGGTCGCCATGGATCGCCGCGCTGCCTTAGCAACTGATTACATCGCCGTTTATCACCCATTATGGCTTTAAGTGCTGTACACACGCACACACACACACACACACACACACACACACACACACACACACACACACACACACAGACACACAGACACACAGACACACAGACACACAGACACGGTTTAACAATAGGACTAATGCCACTGCTAATAAATCAATTTAGTACAATTCATCCGGTTATTTCCAGAACAGAACCAGACTGCCTCATCCTGTAATCTAAATAAAGGATCTCCTTGGTGGTAATGTGTATATGGATATATACGTGTGTGTGTGTGTGTGTCATATAGAGTGGTGTGTGTCTCTGTGTGTGTGTCTCTGTGTGTGTGTCTCTGTGTGTGTGTCTCTGTGTGTGTGTCTGTGTGTGTGTCATATGGAGTGGAGTGCAGCCAGTAACTCGATCTTCAAATCAACATTACTGGAAATAAATGAAACAGAACACATGCACTGGAAAGGCTGAGAAGACCACGTGTTGCTTTTACGTTTTACCAACTTCAACTCAGTTTTTTTTGTGTGTGTGTTCCTCTATATCACTGGTGTCAAACTCATTCCACCGAGGGCTGAGTGTATGCAGGTTTCTGTTGCAACCAATGCACTACACCAGGTGATTTCACAAATTAGCTCACTTCTTCAACCAAGGGAGAGACCTAATTGAAATCACTCGGAGGAGTGCATTGGTTGCAACAAAAACCTGCACACACTCGGCCCTCGGTGGAATGAGTTTGACACCCCTGCTCTATATGTACGGTGGTCAATTCCTGTCCTGGAGTCTCGGTGTGCATGCAGGTTTCTGTTTCCCCCAATTACCCAGGCTAAATGAGCTAATTAGCTGTACACACAAACACATCGATTAGCCCACAGTAAAACGTTCGGCCGTAGATATCTATCAATAAATGCCAGTTGACACAAATGATTGGCTAAAAATAATCAAGAAAAGTCGGCATGAAAATCAGAAACAGATACGGCCCTCCTGCCCACGCCCACCCCACCCCCACCCCGACCCTCTCGAGCTGATCGCACTGCACTGCAGGAGTTTAAACCACAGGACCAACGGATCTGCATCACAGCTGGAACTGCTGAGGAGTAGCGGTTCCATTCCTTTCCTTTTTTAAACATTTGTTTCAGATCTGCCCCCGTTTTTCTCCCAATTTAGTGGTCAATTATACCCTCTATTTATTTCGATTTGCCCTCCCCACCCACGTTCTGGAGTCACCCATACGCACTTCTCGGCTAATTCGTTCCGGCTCACCCTTCCCCCTCCGCCTGGGGCGAACCCACTAGGGCCAGCCTGGTTTCGAACAGAAATCGTGATAGGCAGCTCACACTCGTAAAGGACCAGCCAATACGGGTGGGTTAGACCGCTACTCTATCGGAGCCCCCCAGCGGTTCCATTTGTTAAAGATTTTTTTTTTTAAACATTTTCTCCCAATTTAGTAGCCAATTACACCCTCTATTTTATGTCAATCCCCCCTAGTAACGTGAGTTCGCTGCCATAGTCCTGCGACCGGTAGTGACGAAGGCAAAGCATCATCCGAGACAGCACTCGCCAGGCCGTCGACCGTAACCCGGTACTACAGGGCTTGCACTCTTGTGCGCAGCAAACGTCCTGTCAGCTTCCCTCCCTGGGGCCGACAGCCAACCGCCGCCCCCTGGTGGCACTCCCGGGCAGAGCCGACTCTGGCAAGACGGGGAATCGAACCCCGGTCTCCGTGGCCAGTGTCGAAGCGGTTCCATTCTGTGGTCCTGTGGTTTAAACCTGAGGTTTAAACTCATGCTAAGTACACTGCAATAGAGCCCTTATTATTATAATGGTGATCATGATGATTAATAGAGCCCTTATTATTATAATGGTGATCATGATGATGGTCGTAGCCTCGCTGGCAGGGCTCAGCGCTCTCAGACTCACAGGTCAGAGGCGGCTCCTGAAGTGGCCCCCTGGGTTCCTTTGCCCACTTGCTCCTTCTTCTTGCCCTTCTTCCTGCCGCGGTAGTAGGAGCGCTCTCTCATTGGCAGCCACCGCTCGGGGTCAGGGGTCGCCTTGGGGTCGTAGTTCTTCGGCAGTTTGCCTGGACGTGACCAAGGTAGAGAGAGAGAGAGAGAGAGAGAGAGAGGGAGGGAGAGAACACAGCACAAAGAAAATATACACAGGACCTGAAATGGGTTGAAAACTCAAACATTCGCCATCGCTGAAAACAGTCTGGCCCCATACAGAGCTCAGGAAATTTAATTACCATTAAACAACGAGATCTCAATAAATTAAGGAGGAGGAGCTTAGGACAGAAACTCCCTTTACCAAATGTATTGAACAAAAAAGCGGACACGCTTCAGGGATTTCTTCAAAGCAAAGATAGATATTAGACACTGTTGCGGTCTCCCTAACATTTGTGCTCATGACGGGGGGGAAAAAAACTAAACAATGAACGGCCACAAAGTTACTGAGGCCTAAAAGTCTGAAGGGAAGTCACGGCGAAACCTACCCTTCATTTTCTTCTTCAGGTGTGTTAGTGAAGGGACTCATGAAATCAGGTGTGTTAGTGAAGTGATTCATGAAATCAGGTGTTAATGAAGGGATTCATGAAATCAGGTGTTAATGAAGGGATTCATGAAATCAGGTGTGTTAGTGAAGTGATTCATGAAATCAGGTGTGTTCGTGAAGTAATTCATGAAATCAGGTGTGTTAATGAAGGGATTCATGAAATCAGGTGTGTTAGTGAAGTAATTCATGAAATCAGGTGTGTTAGTGAAGTGATTCATGAAATCAGGTGTGTTAGTGAAGCAATTCATGAAATCAGGTGTGTTAGTGAAGGGATTACTGAAATCAGGTGTGTTAGTGAAACGGTGAAACATACCCTTCTTTTTCTTCTTCTTCTTCTTCACGTCCCCCTGGCTGTCGGAAGAGAAGACGACAAAAACCATTTGAGCCACTGTGTCGATTTCCAGAATGTTCCACGCCGCCCTCCGCACGCACGCCCCCCCCTCCCCCCTTACCCCTCTTCTTTGGGCAGGTTCTCGCCCGTCACCTTGGCCGCCTTCTTCCGGACGTACGTGGCCCCGTGGGAGTTCTCCAGCTCGTCCACGTCCACGTTGAAGGACATGGTGTCGGGGGAGGGCAGGTGTTTGCTCAGACTGGGGGAACGGGCTAAGGACTCCCACGGACTCACTGGAGAGCGTGCGTTTCAGTGCAGTCAGCGTTTACCAGACCTGGGCCAAGTGACCGTCAAATACCTTTAGACGCTTCTTAGATTAGGGCAGGTGTGCCCAAGTTCGGTCCCAGAGATCTACAGCTCAGCACAAACACACCTGATTTAATGAACCCCTTCACTAACACACCTGATTTCATGAATCCCTTCACTAACACACCTGATTTCATTAACCCCTTCACTAACACACCTGATTTCATGAATTCCCTCCACAAACACACTTGATTCCAATATTCATTGTCTTGACGAGCAGTTGGTTAATGAAATCAGGCGTGTAGAACATGATCTGGTAGATCACCAGGACCGAAACCTGGGCACCGCTGGACAAGATGACCAGATATCCCACATTTTGACTCATCATGGACACTCAGTACATTATCCAGGGTGTATTGCATGCGTTATATTTCACATCCTATCCATTTATGTTTCTATTTCACTGAAGCAACACAGCGAAGTACAGCAGTATACTCAGCCAGGCATTGAACCTGCAACCCCTCTGGTTACTGAAACACTGCCCTAAGCAGGATTTAAAAATCAACCAGCCCCCCAGCTGCGCCTCACTTTCCCCAATCTGAGCAGAGTCCCCCCCCCCTTCCCCGTGGACAGGATACGACTTTGCCTTTTCTTGATCCACCAAAGAATAAGCAGAGATGAGCTGAGCCAGGGTATGGACGTCGTTAGTGTTTTGCCTGCGAACATAAAGATAAAAGAAATAAATCCATGAATAAATAACACATTTTATATTAAAAGTGTGTGAAGCTTTCATGAGAAACGACACATATATATATATATTTTAATCTAGCCACAGCCCCAACCGACTCAAGTCATCTACACTCAAGCCGGGCTCCATTCTCAAGGACTTGCGGAAGGGCAGTGTGATTGTTGTTATTGAAAGTGAAGATGTCGTTCACAGCTGTGCGTGAGGGGAAACGGGCTCACAGCCAGGCCTGGACTGATGGCCCCCTTCAGGAAGAGCAGAGAGGAAACTAGCTCCTGGAGGTGCAAGGACACAGGAGTGTGTGTGCGTGTGTAGGTGTGTGTGTGTGTGTGTGTGTGTGTGTGTGTGTGTGTGTGTGTGTGTGTGTGGGTGTGTGTGTATGAGTGTGGATGTGTATGCATGTGTGTGTGTGTGTGTGTGTGTATGTGTATGCGTGTGTGTGTATGTGAGTGTGTGTGTGTGTGTGTGCATGCGTGTATGTGTGTATGCGTGTGTGTGTGTGTGTGTGTATGCATGCGTGTGTCACAGGGACTCACTTCCACAGCTGTTCCAGGTCACTTATGGCTTCCTTCTTCCTCCCGTACTTCAGTTTGAAATCGGCCGCTTCGCGAACGAGAGAGAGGTGAACTGAAGAGCCCGGCTGGTGGGGAGGAGACGGGCGCCATGGTTACACACATGCACTGGGCATATATATATCACTGAGCACAGAAGAGAGGTGAACTGAAGAGCCCGGCTGGTGGGGAGACGGGCGCCATGGTTACACACATGCACTCGCACTCCAACCTTAACGTTACAAGCCCAGTTCCCTAACCATTATACCACACTGGCTAAAACATGAATTCCACATTTGAAAGTGTCGGGCTGTGTGCTCTGGAGGGCAGGTAACGCACCAGCTCTTCCTGGTAGTGCTGAATGGCCTGGCTGAAGACGTCGATGGCGCTGTCCAGGTCCTCTTCGTGCGTGTACATGGTAACCAGAGCAGAAACCTGAGGGAACAAATCCAAACGGACGTCAATCTTCGAGGCACATCACACCATCCCAACGTCTTACAATGATGGATCATCACCAGTGATTCACACCGAAGGCCTTACCATTCCTGGCTTGTGCTTAAAATCTTCAACCGACCTCAAAATGTCACATGCTTTTGTCACATGACCTGGAGGCAGAAACAAAAGAATCATGGGTAAAAATCTAAAGTGCTAAAAAACAGATAAACAGATACAACAGATGTTGTTTATTTTGAACTCTACCAATGCTGTCTATACAAACACATCTATCCTGTTGTACCAATTCTACTGATTGCCATTATAATATATATATTAATATTTCTTTTTCAATTTTTTTCCCGTTTTTCTCCCAATTTAGTAGCCAATTATAGCCTCTATTTCTTTCTATTTACCCTCCCTCACGAGCCCGCCGCTCATCCTCGGAGTCAAGCCAGTTTTTCATTTGCATTTAAATTGACCACATTAACAGGCATTAAAAAAAAATATATATTCTTTTATAAATTTTGTTTCTGTTTTGCATCTGCCCAATTTGGAAGCCAATTATACCCTCTAGTTATTTCGATTAACCCTCCCCCACGAACTCGCCGTCCGTCTCTACGGGGCAGGCTACTCTCCGAGGCCGGCGATGATCTGCCTCCTTTGAGACGGAACTCACAGACCTCCTTTATAGAGACACCCTTACGTGTTTCACAGTGAGTTTGTGCCGACCACCCTCCCCCCCTCCCTCAGGAGCGGACAGCCAAATGCCCCCGGCCCCGATCGGTGCTAATGGCCAGGGCCGGTCTGGCAGACAAAACCAGGCATTTCGGGGCCGGTCGCCACGGTACCTTGAGTTAAGTAGAGCTGAGCCATGGTGAGTTTGATTTCAGGCGCACTCTCCGGGTGCTGTTCCGAGAAACACTGAGATGGAGAGAGACAGAGACAGAGACAGAGACAGAGACAGAGACAGAGACAGAGACAGAGACAGAGAGACAGAGAGACAAATACAATGAGTTGTCTCATAACAATGTAATAACTGAAGCCTAATTTTTTCATAGTTTAAAGTACCTGCATACTTTCACCTGTGTGCCTGGTATGAAGAATGATTGATTGTTTGTGTGTGTGTGTGTTATCTGTGTGTGTGTGTGTGTGTTTGGATGTGCATGTGTGCATGTGTGTATTACCTGTATGTATGTGTATTACCTGCAGGAGCTCTATGGCTTTAGAGTGTGTGTGTGTGTGTGTGTGTGTGTGTGTGTGTGTGTGTGTGTGTGTGTGTGTGTGTGTGTGTGTGTGTGTGTGTGTGTGTATTACCTGCAGGAGCTCTATGGCTTTAGAGTGTGTGTGTGTGTGTGTGTGTATGAGTGTGTGTGTGTGTGTGTGTGTGTGTGTGTGTGTGTGTGTGTGTGTGTGTGTGTGTGTGTGTGTGTGTGTGTGAGTGCGTATTACCTGCAGGAGCTCTATGGCTTTAGAGTGTGTGTGTGTGTGTGTGTGTGTGAGTGTGTATTACCTGCAGGAGCTCTATGGCTTTAGAGTGCTGCTTCTCTCTGCACAGCTGGGCCACCTGGATGAGCACAGGCCGGGGGTGACCCGGGTTCTGGGCCTGCAGGCTGGACGCCAGCTTACGGCACTGGTCAGCCTGCGGAGGAGCGGAGGAGTGGTTACCACCGGGGCAGCGGTCATTCACACCGTCGACCACCGAACGGCCAGACATGGCCCGTTTTAAACCAACATCGCACAAAACAAGGAAATCAAGTCCATTTCCAGGAATTAGCAGGGTTTAATTAAAAAATGATGATCCAAGGCTAACCACAATAAACACTAGGCACAGAGAATTTCCAACAGAAATTAAAAATATTAAAGACTCCTTCACGCTCAGTTATATTTAGGCTGTACATGATGAATAAGGCCTTGTTAATCTCACTTGATTAGTGTACCTGGTTAGTTAATCTCACCTGATTGGTGTACCTGGCTTGTTAATCTCACCTGATTGGTGTACCTGGCTTGTTAATCTCACCTGATTGGTGTACATGGCTAGTTAATCTCACTTGATTGGTGTACATGGCTAGTTAATCTCACCTGATTGGTGTATATGGTTTTTTTAACCTCACCTGATTGGTGTACATGGCGAGCAAGGCCTTGTTGAACTCAATAGCCTGCAGCTGCTTCCTGGCAAGCTTGTGTTCCACCCCTTCTGCGTTCGTCAGTTTCACCTTCTTCTTAGAGTCAAACACATTTTGGTCCTGGGAAAATAGGGAGAGAGGGAGAGAAGCAGAGTGTGAGCAGGTGAAAAAGAACGGCAGGGGAAACGGCAGAGAGGGAGAAAGAGAATTCAATTAAACATTGCAGACAACAGTCCGCAATCAGATATGGCTACTTCTAGAAACATGCACAGAATTAATTCGATCTTTCAGACCGGTCTATCAAGAGTATTTACAGTACAGTACCTGTATAGATATTTTAGGAGCGGTCGGTGTTAAGACACACACTTACCTTGTTTATTGTAATAATGTTGTTTGCGGTCACAGCCAGTAATCCCACATCAGTTGGCCTGTACAAAAACAACAGAGAACGTTATGAACACTTTTTCCACACAGACTACACAGTTATGTTCATGTCTGCAAAACGGAGCCTGACAGCTTGGTACAGCAACAGTCTGGCTTTAGCAATGTAGCCTTATTAGGTATGCACTGTCCTACTCCAGTTAGGATCCTACTAGAGTACCATAGTAATATAATAATAATAATAATATATGCCATTTAGCAGACGCTTTTATCCAAAGCGACTTACAGTAGTGAATGCATACATTTTCAGTATATGTGGCCCCAGTGGGGATTGAACCCACAACCTAAGCATTGCCAATGCTATGCTCTACCTACTGAGCCACGGAGAACCACACCATGTAGTCCCGCTGGGGCAACATACACGGTCCCGCTGGGGCAACAAGGTCCCCCTGGGGCAACATGGACCTACAAGAGTAATGTCGTCCTATTTTGCTGGCTGTGGCTCTGTGTCGCATTAGCTGCGGCTATGCATGCCTTCTGACAGACGCTCGCTTTAACTACGTTTACATTACATTTTAGGCATTTAGCAGACGCTCTTATCCAGAGCGACTTACAAGATGTGCATTAATACATGGTAGGAACAATCATAGTTTGCGCAAGAGGTCAGTGCAGTAATACAGCGATAGACATCGTTGCAGGCAGCTGCGTACCATACCTGTAACACTGGGAAGGAAAAGGTTAGTAATTTTTTTTTAAACTTTTATATTATTATTATTATTATTTATTATTACTACTACTATTATTATTATTAAATGAGAAGGCATATACAAGAAGTGTTGAGAGAGTAGGCAGTGGTGACGACAGATTGGCTAGATGGAGTCTGAAGAGGTGGGTTTTGAGTCTCTTGTGGAAGATCGCGAGTGATTCCGCGGTCCTGACCGATTGCGGAAGGTCGTTCCACCACAGAGGGGTCAGGACAGAGAAGAGGCGTGACCGCGAGGAGTGGCTGCCGGGCGCCCGGAGGGATGGGGCAGTCAGTTTGCCAGAGGAGGCTGAGCGGAGGGGTCTGGCTGGGGTGTAGGGTGTGAGGACGGACGCTCACTTTAGCTTGATGACCTGGTTGTAGAGCTGCAGCGCATCCTCGGTCCTCCCCTGCAACTGCATGACGAAGGCCATCTGGGAGTGGATCACGGCCAGCTCCGAGTCTATGTCCTCCTCAGTCATATCCTGATGAAGGCACACCACTTATTATAAACCAGTTATACACGCAGAGGCAACACTACACTCGCTTGTTATAACCTTGTTATAACACTGAGAAAACTATCACCACTTATTATAAATTAGTTATACATGCTGACACAACTATACATTACATTACATTACATTACACTACATTACATTACATTACATTACATTACATTACATTACATTACATTACATTACATTACATTACAGGCGTTTAGCAGATGCTCTTATCCAGAGCGACTTACAGTTTCACATTTCTTTACATACAATCCATTTATACAGCTGGATATTTACTGAAGCAATCCAGGTTAAGTACCTTGCTCAAGGGTACAACGGCAGTGCCCTCACCTGGGATCGAACCTGCAACCTTTGCGTTACAAGCCCAGTCCCTTAACCATTATGCTAACACTGCCGCCGATGTATATACGCTTATTATAAACTAGTAATACAGGCAGTGGCAACACTACATATGCTTATTATAACATTGTTATAACACAGAAAACTAGCACAAATACTTGTTATACATGAGGAAACGCTGGGAAAGCTTATTAAAAACGAGTTATACATGCCGAGTTGTTACAAGTTATTATAATCAACATATATGCCAAGTGTGTATTGTACTGCAAGCGACATAGCGGGCATACACATATAAGGCTGGTCTTGAGAGACAGACGGTGGGGGATATTGCATGCTGGTACTGTAGGTGTGGCCAAGGATATCATTTCATTATTTTTTATTTTGAAGTGGCAAAGATTAGACTTACAGAATCCTCCGACAGGGACATCCGACAAAGCTCTGAAAACAAGGAAGATGCAGTTAGACCAGGGGTCGTCAACCTTTAACACTCAAAGAGCCATTTGGACCTGGTTTCCACGGAAAAGAAAACACTGGGAGCCGCCAGTGGCGTAGCGAGCCACGTAAACGGCGCCCCATTTTCTGTCGTCGGGGGGGTGGTACACGCGAAAAAAGCTGAGACCAGTTCATGTATTTCGCGGACCGGGGTGGGGGGGGGGGGGGGTGGTAAAAAAATATTTTAACAATCTCTATAAATCCAAAGAATACACGCACAAGAACTGTCCATCGACTAATCTCAGTGACACATTCAAGAAAAATAACAACACTAAATACAAAAACAATCACCACAGCTGTAAGGTTGCAAACTACATCTTACACAGTCAAATTCACATTTTGTGATATATTATGCGATTCAAAACAGGCCGGATGGCAGAAGACATTGGTTTCCGGTGAAGACTGACTGTTTGAAAAGCTGTTTATTGGTGGATTCTCTCACAGGAGTGATATGCCGTCTCGGTTTGTGGCGTTTCTTTTAAATCCGGTTGCGTGGTCTGCTCTTACCCTCCGCTTCCCTTAGCTTCTTCATGGCCTCTGCAAGCTCGCCCCGGCCAATCAGAGTGCAGGCTGAGTTGTAGCACAGCTCATAGCTGGTCTCGGGCAAGCCCAGATCATCCTGAAGACAGACAGACATTTGCATTTGCACTTGCATTTAGCAGCCCAGTTCCCTAACCAGCGTACTAGACTGCCTCACTGCATCATGTCAGCAGTCAGGGCCTCAAGAAAACCCACCTGGGACCAATGCCCTCATTTTCAGCCCAACATTTCCCCCGCACTACAGCGAGTTTCACAGAAATGTGTCCAGAACACGCACGTAGGATACACAGTGAGCACTTTAAAATCCACACGACTGACAGTGAAATCCCTGCAACAACCGGCAGGCTAATCTCTGCTGTCAGAAACAGCAGCTGCTACAGGCCGCAGGTGCTCTAGACAGGCCACACACACGCACACGCACGCACACACACACACACGCAAGCAGCTTCAAAGCCCAACCCAGGTGGGTCATTGATGCCAATTCAGCAAAAAAAACTGCAAAACAAACATTGTATTTACACACTGCATACATCATAATGCCTCACAGGATGACACCGAAGCGATTACAAAAGCTAAGAGCACATACAGGTGCACTCCATGGCTTCTCTCGTCGAGAATAAATAAATGGACGGTCCAACTTGTGAAAGAGGTTTTAAATCTCAACGTCGCGTCCTCGTAAAAAAAAAAAAATGTTTATCCTGTTGAGCCGCAGGAACAGAGTGTCGACTGCAGCTGAACTTCCTTAAATACACAGAAAGCCTCTATAAGCCTCTATCATTTCCCCTCACACACGGCTGGAGATTACAGGTGGTGGACACATTAATGCAGGGGTCCCAGGTTCGCTCCTCAAGATCTAGATCAAGATCGGGTCTGCAGCCTTCTGTCCCAGCCCGGCACTAACACGCCCGATTCGAATATTCATCGTCTCGTCGAGCGGTTTATGAATGCTGCACAGCCAGTAGATCTTGAGGACCAACCCTAGGCACTGCTACATTAAGGCATTTGTTGGCAGTACTGTTGAATGACTTTGCCAACCACACCTTTCCAACGGGGAAGAGCACAGCTCCCGTGCATGGGAGAAGGAGGAGGAACGGGGTACACCTGAGGGGAAAGGGCTAGAGCTATGCGCAATGTTTTTTTTATACATTTGTTTCAGATTTTTTCCCCGTTTTTCTCCCAATTTGGTAGCCAATTGCACCCTCTATTTATTTCGATTAACCCTCCCCACACGGGTCCGTCGCTCAACTACTCGAGGCAAGCCAATTCTCCGTGGGCAGCAACCTCCGCTTTTCCTCCAAAACGGAACTCGCCCACCCACCCACGTTCTGGAGACTGCCTTTCCATGCTTCTCGGCGGACCCTTGCCGGCTCTCCCTCCCCCCTCCCCCTGGGGCGGACAGCCAAATGCCGCCCCCGCTCGGGCTGACGACCAGGGCCGGTCTGGTAGAGACGCGGGTTTCGAACCGCGTCCCTGACAGGCAGCGCGCACCACACCGGACCAGCCAAAGTGTGGTGCGTTAGACCGCTACGCTATCCGCCGCCGCCATGCGCGATGTTAGGGTTAGGGCGCAGTAAGCTTCAGATGAAGCGCTGCGTGAAAACTCAGCTGAAAGGACCTGAAGAGTCACGACATGCGCACTGTAAACTCAAAACAAGCCTACAGGCCGACCGCATCTCGCATCTCAACGCAAGCGCAGATGACCGTCCTCTGGAAGAGGGGCATCTAGCCTCTACCGAAGGGAAGGAGGGGGGGGCAGGGGACTCACCGGATCGGCCTTCTCCCAGGCGCTCAGCGCCGCCACCACGGCCGACAGGTTGGTCTTCCTCTCCTCCTCGTAGTCATCCTGGGAGTTCCTGATCAGGTCCCGGTACACAGCCTGACACTCGCTGTAGCGCTCCAGCCTGTACAACTACACACAGGGGGTTACGTCTATCTGTGTCCCCGAGCACAGGGAACTACACACAGGGTGTTACCTCTATCTGTGTCCCCGAGCACAGGGAACTACACACAGGGGGTTACATCTAACTGTGTCCCCGAGCACAGGGAACTACACACAGGGGGTTACGTCTATCTGTGTCCCCGAGCACAGGGAACTACACACAGGGAGTTACGTCTATCTGTGTCCCCGAGCACAGGGAACTACACACAGGGGGTTATGTCTATCTGTGTCCCCGAGCACAGGGAACTAAACACAGGGAGTCCAGTTTCTCTGCGTTCTTGAGCACAGGCAATCAAACACAGGGAGTTACATTTTTCTGTGTTAAGACTGTACCACCGACTGATTTTCCAGTTCCTCGCTATACCTGCATATTTAGCATGCACATTGTTTTTTGCTCCTCAAATTTTTAAAAATGACATCCAACAATAGAGGTTTGATACAGGCGCAAACACACTGCGTAGGTGATCTACTTCTTAATCTCGTGTTTGCCATTTTCTCACCACCCGACTATAGAGTAACTCGACCGCACGTTCTCCCCGTGTGCAGTTATGAATATAAAGGGGAGGTGGATGGGGGGGTTACCACTTGGCCGTAGAGTTCCTTCAGCTTGTCCGTCTGCTCGGTCACCCCTTCGATGGTCTTCAGGGCATTATCCACACGGTTCAGCCGGTATTCACAGTATGCCTTCTCAAAGGCAATGACATCACTGCTGGGGGAGAGGGAACAGATTGGTCCTGTAAAAAGCGCTTCTGTCCCACAGACAATAGTAGGCTTGTGCTCAAACAACGGAGAGGACGCGCTGCCCTACAAACGTCGAGCGTGGTTAATCTGGAGGAGGTGGGGATGTCCGAAAGAAATCACGGTTTTGCTTTTTAATAAAATAATTGTTTTCCCCAGAGTGTATGGTGTGTTTTAATAAAATAATTGTTTTCAAGCCCCAGGAGTTGTACCCTTGAGCTAAAGGTACTTAACCTGAATTGCTTCAGTAAAATATCCAGCTGTATAAATGGTTGTAAAGAAATTTGTTGCCTGGATAAGACTAAATGCCTGTAATGTAATGTAAAAATGATTAACACTCAAAAGAACTGAATTTCAGGCAGGTTTTTGAAAAGTATATTCACACTAGGTGTGAAAATGTGCTTGTGCGGATACAAGATTACAGGGGAAAACCTGAGATATGGGGGGGGGGGAGAAGGGGGCTCAGGGAGAACTTACGTGCCGAGTACTTTTGTGTGGGTGTTCATGACATTCAGCGCTTCCTTGAAGCTTCCGCTCTGAATAAGGCAAACGACTTTACACTGCAGAGCAGTCGCGTCTTCTTTACATTCCTGTAGGACTGGACAAGGGGGGAAAAACAAACAAACAAAGTTTACTCAACTCAATTCCCTCTTTTTTCTACATTTAGTTAGGATTTTCCCCGTTTTTCCTCTCAATTTAGTGGCCAATTATACCCTCCATTTCTTTTATATATAACCCTCTCCCACGAGCCTGCTGCCCATCACTATGGGACAAGACAATACCCCGAGGCCGGCATTGGGACAGCAATGATCCGCCTACTTTCTAGGGACGTCCTACCGCTCCTCGGCGAGCTTGTGCCGGCTTTCCCTCCAGCCCTCCTCCTGGAGCGGACAGCCAATCGCCACCCAAGGGGGAGGGACTGGCACAACCGGGTTTCAAAACGTAGTGGGCAACTTGCATTCCGGGCAAATGCTTAGACCTGTACGCCACCCAAGGCCCCCCTCACTCAATTCCCTCTTGAGCAAACCCATTACATTTTCATTCACACAAAACGTTTGCCTGTTGGAAGAAATGGAACATGGGAAGCCCCCACCATCTCAGTACACACACACACACACACACACACACACACACACACACACACACACACACACACACACACACACACACACACACACACACACACACACACACACACACACACACACACACACACACACACACACACACACACACAGGCCAAAACCTCATTCCCTGCCTAGACACTGCCAGGTCATTGTGTATGACGGCAACAGAGAAGCATCGATTAAAAAACTGGGGACATCTTGAGACCATGGCTCACAGCATTGAACTGCTGTATTCATATACTGCTATATTTAAGCAAGAGTCCACACTGTCTGAGTTTTCTGTAAACACCATGTGATGTTCCACATGGGCTGGGGCACACAAAGGCGGTGTCAGTGTGGGTGAATCTTGCAAAAGCAGCACGTTCAGACGATCGGTAGCGTGGCCGAAAAACAATAGCTGACCCAGACACCTCCCTGAATCAAGACCCACGAGACATCATTTGTTAAATCGGTGGGTGTTTTCGTTACAGTCAAAAGCGGGATGGGGGTGAAGTCACTTTTGATGGATTACGTAACCACCAAGCGCAATAATAAACTGCCGACGGAAGAAGACGGCAAAGACAACTGGCTTTGCAGCGAGCAAAGATTGAGAAAATATCGTGCACCACCATCTTAGATTATGTTAATCAATAAATCAGCGTTATTACATTAACATCTAGATAGAAACCTTTAATATAGCTAACGACCTATATTTGCTACCGTAGTTCGGGTCCAAACAGTGCCTGCACAGTATTTGCTAGCAAGGAAACTTAGCTAACGTTACCAGTGCTGTTTTGAAGTAGCGTTAGTATGCGTATGCTAGCCAGCCAGCCAGGTCAACCGTGGCCAGCTAACCAATATGGTAATTGACTGGCTCGATAGTCGCCGTTTCCATTTTGAGCCAACAGTGTTAGCAAGCTATTTACATAGAGGGGTGCCCAATAAGAGCCCCAGTATCATAGTGTGGTACTGAGCCAGTTACTTAGCTAGCAACTAACAAGCAGTCAGTAGCTAACGAGTCAGACAGCCTAGCTACACTAGGACACGTAATCATTCATCGCCGTTGGCATGACGCTAAAGTACGAATTCGGGTTTAAAGTTAAACGGCAAGCACGAGGCAATTTAAAGAGATTAGTGCATTTAACAACTGTATTTCGTAATAAGAAACTGACAATAACTTCCCAGGTTAGTTGATCAGCTTAACGCTTTTGCAAATGTCTACAGTAGCCTTCCACTGGTTAACTTGCTAGCTAGCTGTTGCACCAAAAGCGCTGATATGGCTAGCTAGCTAACGTTAGGGCAAATGAAAATGCCCCGACACTTGCTACAGCCACAATAACTGGCATACACAATGTTTTCTCGGCAACATAAAAACAAAACATTTTACTTTTATTGACGGATTTCAAAGCCCGTGTGAAATCTCCATTCTGTCCACATCGGTTTACTTCGGTCCACAGCGAAGCCACGGATCCTCCACCGCTCGCCATCTTCGCTGCACATGAGACAACCCGGAAGGGCTTCTTTACCACTTCCGGATTAAATCCTGTTTTTTTTGGTGTAATTGTAGTTACTGTATTAGCCAATTAGCCACTCAGATAACATGACCAAATCAACAGACGAATCCTTGTTACAGACAAAAATACGAACAAGTTTCAACGCTAAGCATGTTCTGCCAATCCCGATTCGATAAAATACAAACATTAATTAAACATTGGCGTAACTGCAATGAAGATTTGAGTATGGGCACTTCCGTCATATCAGAAAAAAAATCTGAAAGAAATACCCGATTGTTTAATTTCCTGACATTAATATCAAAATACATGTAGGCCATGAAATTGCGTAACATTATTATTTTTTACTTTATGCAATGGGACAGTAAGTAAGCGATTTCTGACCCTAATTACAAGGGGTCCTCATTGAGGAATGGTGCCCCCTTTCGGCGATTAGTATCTGCGTTTTCTTTTAATGTGCGTCTTTGTCTACCTCCCATTTAAAATCCTGTCACTCAACCATGGACCACAAACAACTTCATTGCACAGGGATAGATGTGAATGTTATGCAGCTCTGTTACAGGTTACGGACATAGGCCCACGCTTTCACCATTTAGCATCTGGACTGTGTTAGACCTCAACGCTAGCCACTGTAATTAAGAGTGGGTTTATTTTTTTTAGCCATTTCTATCAAAATAATATTCTGTCAGTGACACTCACACCAGTGCCTAGATTCAGTAAAGACTTTATCTTTAATAAAACACAGAAACTAATGTAAATGTGTCACATTATTTAGGTTCTTAAATGTTGTTCTTCAGTGCAACTCCTACAAGCCTCTAAAAAACAAATACACACACACACACATATACATATACAACACAAACCAAATCCTAAGCGGACAGCGCGCAGCGTGAATCACTCAACACACTTTGATTCTCGGAGATCTACACAATGCGCATGCGCATGTCCAAGAATCACAACACTGAATCGTTCGGTTAAACGTTACCGAGGCCAAGGAGTTTACATTTCGGTCTCATTTCAACGTTAGTTAGGTTAAGATAACATATGCGTCACATAATGTATATGAAAACAGTTATGAGTTATTCGTTATTCATTAGGAGAGTTGGGATTAATATCATTTGAATGTTTGTTACTTCCACGCCTCATAGTTTGCTAGCTACATGACTAGTAGTGATGCGCAGTTCACGAACGAACGAATCTTTCTGAACGAATCAGTGAAGTGAACTGGGTGTACTGAATCACTGATCCTAAGTGATTCGTTCCTTTGATTCACCAGGCAGGCAGTGGGCTGCGCCAAATTCCTTGCTTTGCGAGACGTACATATTGCCTGTAGAAATAAAAAAAAGATAAAAATGTTTGGACGGCCTTGTCACTAAGCATCCTATTCTAAACGATACTGGATTTCTCTATTAAACTGAACTGCGCTGACTGAACGAACTGAACTGAACAGTAGGCTAACACAGCACACTGACACAGTACAAAGAACGAATCAGTGACTGTATTGCACTGCTTTCTTAAACGCTCTCTAAAGACGAATGCAAGCATTGACACTCAGACGCGAAATTCCCTGAAACTGAAAAGTAAAATAAATAAATAAAATCAGCTGCATTTCTAAGATTATAACATGCGATATTATTGTAATTTTGTGGTTATGAAAAAGAGTGTAAACTGCAGTGAATCGTTCAGTTCAACATCACCGTTTCACAGCGCTCGGTAGCCTACTAATCGGAAGTTGAACTGAACGATTCGCGGAGTCACTGACCCGGATCCTGTACTGAACTGAACGAAACGATTCGAATCAGCAAAGTGATGCACCCACAGTAACGCTATTTTAGAAACGGAAACGAGTCACGCCACGACTTGCTTAAGGCGGAAGAGGAAGTGAACAAGTGCGCGAAACGTCGTGCAATTTGAAAACACGATGAAAGCATACGCAACAATTTATGGTCTTCTTTAAGGTTGTATCGCTAACGTTGTTATTCTCCCCGCCCTGGACACAGAGACTCGTGTTTGTCGTTAGCCGGCTGGAGAACTCTTCGCTAAACCATATACCCGATCGGATTTCCTTGGCTCAGTAGCTGACTTGCTAAGCGCCCAGCCATGAAGACTTTGTTTGCTGTTGTTTTACAGTTTCTCTTTCTGCTGCAGGTCGAAAGTTGGACAGGTTAGTATATGACGTGGCTTCTCAGCACTCGCTGTTCGCAGATAACACTTACAGGCTTAGCAAGCCTGACATTAATGCTCGAAAGCCTAGTTTAGCCAATGGACAAAATAAAAACGAGTTTCTTAGCCTACATACGGGTATGTCTCATTTGTAGCCATGCATTTATTGAAGTATTAAGTGTTTTATGCACTTTTTCGTTTTTTCTTTCTTAATATGGAATCCATTGAAAATATTAAATTATTTTTGTTTTTTATTCACACTGAGAACCACTTGTCGGCGGTAAGCGCAGATTCAGAGGGTTTGTTTTTGAATGTGCTTACTTAGGCATTTGATACCTGGTCTATTTCAGGCAGGGTGCTGCTTCGAGATGTACAGGTGCTCACCCTGTACCAGGGCAGATGCACGAACTCCAGGCGCACCAGCCCTGTCCCCGTTCTGCAGTGCGTCGGAGGAACGGCTGGCTGTGTCTTTGTCCCACGCGTGGTTCAGTGTCTGAACAAGGGCTGGAATGGCGTTGACGTTCAGGTATGAGCTCCTCTTCCCCGCAATGTCTGTGGATCACTCAGAGTGGTCAAATGTCTGTGGATCGCGCAGAGTTGTCAAAGCCTAGGCGGCAGTGTGGTATAATGGTTAGGGAACTGCTTCAGTTAATGTCCAGCTGTATAAATGAATTGTAAAGAAATGTAAACTAAGTCGCTCTGGATAAGAGTGTCTGCTAAATGCCTCTAATGTAATGTAATGCCTTAGTCATTAACTAAGATCATATTTATATCCATTAGACAGCCTTGATGATCCCTGTTTACACTCTCCGTTGTCCAGTAATGTGTACCAAGTGTGTGGCCAAATTATATTCTCCCTGTGTACACCACGTGAAGGGGCAGTAGACCTGTCCCAAGGCAGAAGACACACAATTAGAGTGCCGTTTTCTCCAGAAGTAAATAATTGTTGAATTTATTGTGTTTTGAACACCCCTGTTGTCATTGGATCATCCTAGTGAACTAGCTAGCTACTACAGTATTTGGGTGAATATTAAAATGTGTCTTCCCGTTGTCTGGTTGCCAAGGTTATCTCGGCTGTGAGTAAATATTAACCACACCAACACAATTTTAATAGTTAATTAGATAATAACACATATACCCTGAGGGAAAAACAAATTATGGACTAAATACAACGTAGAGCTCTTTGTTTGTAATTAGCCACGGCTAATAAGTCAGCAAGCAACTCCAGACAGCTGGATAGCAAGAAACAAGAAGAGCCTGTAATGCCTATGTTTACGGGAACACATATTTTATATATACTCAATTTTTAAACTATTATTAAACAAAACACTTTCCTTTGTGTTATCGAAACTTCTAAAAGTAGGCTAGTTGTGTAATTTGACCACTAACTGTGCCTCTGGTTTGCGTGCTTTGTGCAGACGGGCTGGAATCCAGTGCCTTGCTGACCGTTTTATCCCCCTCTTTGTTTTGTCGCGTCCAGTGGGAGTGTAAAACCGACATGGACCAGAAGTACAGGTTTGGGAGGATCGAGGTGAGCTGCGAGGGCTACCACTACCCGATCGACCCGTACATCCTGAAGGGCTCGTGTGGGCTGGAGTACACCCTGGACCTGGCCGCTACAGGGACGTAGGCCCACGCTTTCACCATTTAGCATCTGGACTGTGTTAGACCTCAACGCTAGCCACTGTAATAGAGTGGGTTTATTTATTTTTGCCATTTCTATCAAAATAATATTCTGTCAGTGACACTCACACCAGTGCCTAAAGACTTTATCTTTAATAAAAAAACTCAGAAACGAATGTAAATGTGTCACATTATTTAGGTTCTTAAATGGGCTGGCAGTGTAGCATAATGGTGAGGGAGCTGGGCTTGCTTGTGACTCCGAGGTTGCTGGTTCAATTCCCAGGTGGGGCACTGCTGTTGTACCCTTGAGCAAGGTACTTAACCTGAACTGCTTCAGTAAAATATCCAGCTGTGTAAATGGATTGTATGTAAAGAAATGTAAACTGTGTAAGTCGCTCTGGATAAGAGCGTCTGCTAAATGCCTCAAATGTAAATGTAAATGTTGTTCTTCAGTGCAACTCCTACAAGCCTCTAAAAAACATAAACGCGCGCACACACACACATATACATACATACGCCTACCATGTTGTCTCTACAAATATGTCTTCTTGTTTCAGAATTATGTTAAAGGTGTCTCAATGATCTATGTTAAGTAGATTATATATTACATAGATGAAGTATTTACAATGCTTTACATTGTGTGATTCAATCCATCAGCTCAGATGTTTTCAAAAATTTGATTAATTTATTTTCTTCCCCCAAAAAAGATTTCCAGGTTCAACACTACGAAATGGTTCGGCACATTTGATAAACATATTTATAGATGTATAGAAGGAAACTATAAATCATAACAAAGTGTTTTTGGTATAAATTAATCCAGAAATCTTTTTTTTTTTTTAAACAATACTAAGTGTACATTTGTAATCTGTGACAAGTCAATCCAACTTTTGTGCCATACCCACTAGAATAAATAGCCACATCTGTGAAATTAGCAAATCACAACACACAATGTTCTGTGTACATACAGCAACGGGCATCAAAACTGAAAAAAGAAAGTAACATATACTCCAGTGTTTCGAATACAGTGTATGACCATGCGACAAAACCATGTACCAGGTGTGTAATTTCATACTGATAGAAAATACATTTTCTTTATGTAAAGAAATGTAAAAACTGTACAAGTCACTCTGGATAAGGGCATCTGCTAAATAAGTAAAATGTAAAGTGTAAATGTAAGGTTCAAAACTACTCTACCAAGGTAAAACAATACAATTAAAACAATAATGAGGTGCATGTAAATTGTACTTATATAAATGATCAAACGTTTGACAAACGGACTCAATAAAACAGGAAAGATCTGCGTAGGAAGAGGCCAGATCCTCGTCAGCGCTCCACGCCCTACACTACCCGTCAAAACGTTTTAGAACACCCACATTTTCCAGTTTTTACTGAAATTTAAGCAATTCAAGTCCAGTGAATAACCTGAAATGGTACAAAGGTAAGCGGTAAAGTGCCAGAGGTTAATATATATATATATTTTTTTTTTAAAGGTTTATGTTACCAAAAACTGAGAGTGACACTCACACCAGTGCCTAGATTCAGTAAAGACGTTATCTTTAATAAAACACAGAAACTAATGTAAATGTGTCACATTATTTAGGTTCTTAAATGTTGTTCTTCAGTGCAACTCCTACAAGCCTCTAAAAAACAAATACACACACACACACACATATACATATACAACACAAACCAAATCCTAAGCGGACAGCGCGCAGCGGTGAATCACTCAACACACTTTGATTCTCGGAGATCTACACAACGCGCATGCGCATGGGCATGTCCAAGAATCACAACACTGAATCGTTCGGTTAAACGTTACCGAGGCCAAGGAGTTTACATTTCGGTCTCATTTCAACGTTAGTTAGGTTAAGATAACATATGCGTCACATAATGTATATGAAAACAGTTATGAGTTATTCGTTATTCAGGAGAGTTGGGATTAATATCATTTGAATGTTTGTTACTTCCACGACTCATAGTTTGCTAGCTACATGACTAGTAGTGATGCGCAGTTCACGAACGAACGAATCTTTCTGAACGAATCAGTGAAGTGAACTGGGTGTACTGAATCACTGATCCTAAGTGATTCGTTCCTTTGATTCACCAGGCAGGCAGTGGGCTGCGCCAAATTCCTTGCTTTGCGAGACGTACATATTGCCTGTAGAAATAAAAAAGATAAAAATGTTTGGACGGCCTTGTCACTAAGCATCCTATTCTAAACGATACTGGATTTCTCTATTAAACTGAACTGCGCTGACTGAACGAACTGAACTGAACAGTAGGCTAACACAGCACACTGACACAGTACAAAGAACGAATCAGTGACTGTATTGCACTGCTTTCTTAAACGCTCTCTAAAGACGAATGCAAGCATTGACACTCAGACGCGAAATTCCCTGAAACTGAAAAGTAAAATAAATAAATAAAATCAGCTGCATTTCTAAGATTATAACATGCGATATTATTGTAATTTTGTGGTTATGAAAAAGAGTGTAAACTGCAGTGAATCGTTCAGTTCAACATCACCGTTTCACAGCGCTCGGTAGCCTACTAATCGGAAGTTGAACTGAACGATTCGCGGAGTCACTGACCCGGATCCCTGTACTGAACTGAACGAAACGATTCGAATCAGCAAAGTGATGCACCCACAGTAACGCTATTTTAGAAACGGAAACGAGTCACGCCACGACTTGCTTAAGGCGGAAGAGGAAGTGAACAAGTGCGCGAAACGTCGTGCAATTTGAAAACACGATGAAAGCATACGCAACAATTTATGGTCTTCTTTAAGGTTGTATCGCTAACGTTGTTATTCTCCCCGCCCTGGACACAGAGACTCGTGTTTGTCGTTAGCCGGCTGGAGAACTCTTCGCTAAACCATATACCCGATCGGATTTCCTTGGCTCAGTAGCTGACTTGCTAAGCGCCCAGCCATGAAGACTTTGTTTGCTGTTGTTTTACAGTTTCTCTTCTGCTGCAGGTCGAAAGTTGGACAGGTTAGTATATGACGTGGCTTTCAGCACTCGCTGTTCGCAGATAACACTTACAGGCTTAGCAAGCCTGACATTAATGCTCGAAAGCCTAGTTTAGCCAATGGACAAAATAAAAACGAGTTTCTTAGCCTACATACGGGTATGTCTCATTTGTAGCCATGCATTTATTGAAGTAACAGGGTTCCCGCGCTGGTCTTAAAAAGCCTTAAAGTCTAAAATCCAACAATCCGATTTTTAAGGCCTAAAAAGGTCTTAAATTTTAGTTATTAGGTCTAAAAAATGAGGTGCTAGGTCTTAAAAGTGAGATTAGCTCTCTATTGTGTTAAAAATGTTTTGAGTGTCCTGCAAAGAAATCAGTCCTATCTATTTACACGGAAATTAATCAAGCTGGAACCAAAAAAATGCAAATTCGCTGCCCCGGGAGAAATTATTGGCGAACGGCTACGATCGCTTCGAGTTGGTTGAACGTGAGACAAGAGCTAGCTAGCTAACTACTCGTGTTTGGTTTTGAGTTTCCTCGCTATGTAATTTGATAAGCCATGGGCAAGTGTAGGTTTAATGAGCTATGGGTAGAGAAGCGCGTTTAGGTCCTGGTTAAAAGCAGTGGATGGGAATCCGCACGAAGCCCGTTGTACTTTATGCAAAACAAATATTAAACTCGAACATTAGGGGTAAAGTCTCTGGAATCGCATGCGAAGTCCTCAAACATGAGACCCAAATAAGAGGTCTGCAACAAACCAGACAACTCCTCCTCCATGCTTCCTCCTTCGGGGACGAGTGCCTGCAGCTCCGCCTCCGGCCTCCCAGCCCGCTACCGCGGCCCAGTCTCCCGGTACCTCTAATCGGCCTCCCGCTACTCAAGGAAGAATCGACGCTGGGATCCGCTTGCGCTGGGATCCACGCCAACACTGGTGGCAGAAGTGATGTGGACGCTGGAAACCGTAGTTAAACACCGGTCCTATA